>JAYEVH010000120.1:0-251973 GCA_036346255.1 Ampelocalamus luodianensis
CGTGCCGGTGCTCGCGATGAACCGCCGGTGAAGATTAGTTTAACTCTAATCATGTCTTCTTTGAGTCACCGATTTGTGGGCCTCTCTCGTGTGTCGCATTTAGAAATCCTTTAATCCAGCCCGTTATTTGTTCTACGAGTCACCGCCATGTGGGTCCATGTTGTCGATTTGGTTTGTGTAGCTCTGGTAATATGTTTTCTCTGTTGGAAACGTATTTCTTGTGAGAGTATGTAGGTTTGCACTTTGGTGAGCCGAAGGCGTATTCTCGAATCGCCTTCGACGTCACCTATCGGAGTGGCTGTTCTGTCAAGATTTTCGCATGACCCCATTGTCGGTGTTTGGGGTTAGCGGCTGTGGGTGCAAAAAGGGAATAAGTGCATTATAGATTTGGAAATGATTTAGTATTTCTAGTTTTAGTTTTCTGAGTTTATTAATTCAATTAAACTTGTAAATGCATAACTAATTCAATTTTATCAAATTGCATAAAACCAGTCTTTGTTATTTTTCATTTTAAATGTATTAGTTACTAAAATTAGTTTCATCCATGTCTCTGTAGCAAAAATCTGTTATCTAATAAAATGATGTCTTATGTATCTTCTAAATTAGAAAATGCATATCTTTTCCAATAATTGTCCAAATTCAATGAAACCAATTTTGTAAAATTTCATTTTCAGTATACTAACTATTAGGGTAGGTTTTACACACTGTTTCTGATCAAGAAAATTTGTTAAGTAATTAACTAGTGTTTTCATGTGTATTGTTAGCTTAGAAAATTCCTAGAAAATTCATAGAAAATTCATAAAAGCTTAAACATGATTTGTTCTCTGTTTCTAAGAATTTGTAATATCTTGTTTAGGCTCTTTTGTGAATTTTGGCTGGTTTTGATGTTGTTGTATGTTTGAGTTTTGTGGTGTTATTCGTTCTTATTTGTTGTTTTGTTGATCGTTGGGCTTGATATTTCAAGCAACCCCGAGGACGATCCTCCGCCTTATTGAGCAACATGCGGCCAGAGCAGCGATTTGATCATTCCTATCCCGGTATTTTAAAGTCTAATATTTTGTTTCAAATTGTATGTATGCATTGCTTAATTTGTGTTAAATTGATTAGTTAAATCGTGAGTGCATATCCTCGTAGACAAAATATTGATCTCTACTACCGAGCCTAGGTTATTTCTGTGATTAGAGATCGTTGGATGATTTCTTGTCACTTAGTAGATACGATTTCAATTGCTTAGACATGCTTAGTATCGGTGGAAGCGGGCGGTTATCGACTTTAGTCGGTAACCTTGATCACACAAAATTTACTACAACTTTATGTTTTAGCATTTCGCTATGTTTATCTGCAAAACTAAAAATGAAAACAAAAATGGTTTAGACTTGGGCACAATGGTAAGATGGTGTGATCTGTTGGTGTGTGTGGAAAGGTGCCCGAGTCAATTAAGGACCGAGTTACTTGCGCCACCGTGCTGAGCATTTTCGTGTAACCACACTAGAGTATATGGGACCTCTCTTGACCTAGTACTTTGGCGTGTATCGGTCCCGGTCGCAGGAGTCGCAGGAGGGACGGAGGTGGGAGCATGGTAGTTGTCGAAAAGCTTTATCTGAGTGGGTAGTTGTCTTTCGGCTTTACCATGTAAGCGTATGGTGTTTCTACCCACTCTGAGCGGCTCGGGTTGATACACAATATTGGAAAGCAGTCTCGTAGGACTTAGGCATGTGCAGCATACCTTCGAAGTGTGCTTCGGCAAAGCGATCGAAGTGTGGGTACATTGGTACACCCTGTGAGGTTAAAACCATTCGAATAGCCTCGTCCTAGGTTATGGACACGCTCGGATCGCCCGTAAGAACTAGACTACAACATTTAAATTAAAATTTGATGGGTGGTGCGATAACGGGATTCGTGCTATTGTTGTGGTGACTATTGGGATAGTCACTTCTAAAGGCTGTTTATCTTTCGCTTTGTTATTATTACCTTTCTATGTTATTTCAATCTTAAAATGAATTGCAAACTTGCCTTCAAACTGTATTACCTTATTGCAAATAAAGTTGGCTTTATGCAAATGAAACATATGACCTCCACCAAATAAGCTGCATGTAGCATATGAGCAGTCCGCTAGTTCACACGTCGGTCTTGCGGGTACAAAGACAATCTTTGTACTCGGGTGCTTTGCTTAATGTTTTGTTGCGAGAGGAAGGAGGTGAGCCTGTGGTCCTCACTGTGGTGTCTTTGTCGCTCGTGGGTGACGACTAGGCTTGGCGGTCCCGGTCGGATGCCTTGTGGGTTGAAGGCACGCGATTGGCTTTGTTTATAGCCATCTTATGGCGCTTTTGCTTCCGCTGTCTTTTTGTTGTTATTTGTGTATCTTGTGGCCAGTCGGCCATTGTCTGTAATATTGTTACTATTTGTTTATCTTCCGTTTGTAGTGTGATGTTTGAACTCTATGTTTAGAATGGAGTTGATGTCTAATTTTGTACCGAGGTGTGTATACTGCTTTCTGGGAAGTATACATATCTCGAGGATCAGTTTATTTGATTTGTGATGCTAGGACCAGGTGGTTGGTTAAGCATTACAAGCCAAATAAACTGGGGTCCTCACACCAACACTCAGCAAGTACATTGAATATATGAATAAACCTCCAATATAAATAATATACTAAGTACACCAACCAAAAGTGTACAGCAGTGCAATGAAACAAAAAGAGAACAAGCGCTTATGCCAATCGGACATTTAATCAAAACACTCTCAAATTCTCAAATCTGTCCAAACTAACAGCTGTTAAGGAAAAATTCATAACTTTGAGTCAAAACTCAAAAGCTATGAATCCAATTTTCCAAGAACCTACACAAGCCTAGCTGCAACTTCTCAGGTGATCGAAAGATCAGACTAGTTCATCTAAGCATTTGTTTTAAATCCCAAAGACCAATCTATCATCTTGGTACTACTAACTTGCGAATTTCATAACTTTTGTTCGACATAACCAAACACATTTTTCTAATAATCTCTGGAAACTACAGAAACAAGCTATCTCAATAAAATTATCACAAATATTTCCACTATGCAACCAAGGTTGCAACCAGCCAGTAAATCTCTTCATCACATAGAGGACAGATTACAGCAATAGTTTCTAAACTTCGTATCTTTTGATCTAGAAATCCAAAAATTATGAAATTTAACTTTCTGGAAACATAATGAAAATACCTACAAATCTCAAGGAGACCAACTGACCCAATTCGGCCATCTCCCATATCAAATTCACAGATCTATGTTCGCTGCACAAGTCCTGAGACTGTTTAGCACCTTGTCTTGCGAAATTCATAACTAATTAACCGTTTATCCAAAAATTATGAATTAGCACTTTTTGGAAAGGTAACGGAAATTCCCATCTATCTCCAGGAGACACTAATCCCTAAATCTGCTCGGATCTAACCTAAAACTGCGCGTCAACGGATAGATAGATTCAACCGATCTACACAGCGGGAGAATAATCTGACAATCAGAGACAAATCACACATGAACGATCTACAAAAACTAATGGGGAACAGTGGTTTACCCACAAATCCTTCACTGGACCTCGCTGGATCCCTCGTGAAGACCTCCCTTCTTCTTCCCCTTCCTTCTTCCCTCTCCTTCCTCTTCCTTATGGCAGGCCGATCGGCTGCGGGGTGGACAGCACGGAGATGGCGGCGAGGAGCTCGGTTGGGAGAGGAGATGGTGTGGTAGCCAAAGGAATGGAGGAGGGTGGCGGCCAAGGGTGTGAGGAGGAGGAGATGGGTGGCGAAAGAGGTGGAGGGAGGGGCGGTTAGGATTGAGAAGTGGCGCCCCTTGGACCACTAATGGGCCGACCCACAATGGCTAGATTGCCTCACGAAGCCCACGATCCAAAACTCCCAAGAGTTTCTAATTTTTTTCTTTAATTCATTCTCCAAACTTTATTGTATACACTATTGAATCATCGGGATATTATATTCTACCCCCCTTAACAGAATTCGACCTCGAATTCTAAACGACAATTAAACAAAAGAACATCACGCCTTTGGCGAAATAACAAACAACACGTACGATCGTTAACAGATTAGATATCTTTGCTCGCGCATGCGAGACTCTAGATCCCAAGTCGCTTTCCTCTCGGACTTATGGAACCACATCACATTTGATGGATACTCACGTCTACGTCTCAACACTCGTCTCGACCTTGCGAGTTCTCTCAACACGGGACTCAAAGGTAGGATCTTACTCGTTGACCAACGGCTCTAACATAATCCCAAGCCGCGGACCTCGCGGTACTCCTCAAAGCACTAGAACATACCAACGTTACGTAAATCGCGTATGAACCGAGATGGTCGAGAGCGATACACTAACTTCCTAATCCCCAGCTGCTGAAAGCGAACCAATGTACTGGGCCAACTTCCCTTTGGTACGAAAGCACAAATCATGCTCAACCCACATGGAACTCTTGTCCCAATTCTAAATCAACTCTTCATCTAACAAGGAGCACCTCCTTTAATCAAGAATGCACAACGGAACCTTTTTTAGAACTGTTTTACAAAGAGGATCCAGCGAAAATAAATAGTTCTCATCGCAACCACGCAATGCCAACCTCCCAACAAAAAGGTCAAACCCAACTTTGACAATTCATCACGAAACCATTCCACCTTCTAATTAGTCAATTTGTGAATGAACACCACAAAAACCAAGGGAGAAATCACTCAATGCCCAGAACCAAAACTTCTTTTGTTCTCACTGAATTGGAAAGAATCATACATGCCAACATAAAACCAAGCTCAAATTGCAGAAGACACCCATCAACAACACATAGCTCCAATGAAAATCAAGAAAATGTTTCACTACCCAGAAACATCCTTTTTCTCAGTTTCTCTTTTAGGAATAAAATCCCTCTCAAACTTTGGAATTCGAATGCATCACATACCACATGGGCTCAAATCTCTTAAATTAGCATCCTCAAAATTTATGCTCAAACCAAAATACATCATCTACACCTTTGTGGAGAGGCTCTACTGATCCCACCAAAACACTCTAGACAACTCCTACTGAAGAAATTGATTTGACAGAAGACACCCAAAGCACCCCAGAATAGATCTCACGCAATCACTTCACCCCAAACTGTTAAGAATAAACAAATCAGAATCCTCAGTACACACGCTCAAGTACTACATTGGAAGGGTTCTATCAACGTTCATTACTCCGCTCAAAACACGCCAGTTTTCTATATTCTCTACACATAATCTTTGGCAACCAAAGTTCTAACGTAAACATGCGAAGCCCAAATAAATTGACCTCCAAGACTCATAGAATGAACTTCTGGTGTAATTGTTAAGAAAATCCTCAGATTCGATGAATAAAATTCCCACTATCTAATCATACTCGATCATTAACATCGATGGACAAATATATCCTTAACCAAACTATCCTTTGAAAGTTTTAACTCCAAGAGAGTTACTCATTGAACCAAGCCACGCCTAACGATAATCCAACAATATGTGTTTTCTCAGTAATTCTTGACGGTTAGATTTCTTTACTAATCTTTCCCTCATTATACTACACCATCCTATTTCACCTTCACAATCGGTCAAACCACCTAGTCGCGATACTCTAATAAACTGATCAAAATTTCCATTCTTTCAATAATTATATTGTTCCACCCACAATGAACAAAAGCTTTAGACCACAAATCACTATAGGTTCTATTAATTGCAACAATGCAATTAGTTTAGTCTTAAAGACAAACATCTTGTATAACCGAGATTCTCTCCAATGACTTTCGTAAGTCGAGTTTGACTCAATTTTGGTATGTGTGGTTCTTATCGGTTCAGGAAGAATAAAGGAAGTTTTGATTTGGGCATTTAAAATGATTCCTCCTTTAGTTTTCGTGACGTTTATTATAATTGCCACTTGGGCGTGGAAAGGTTTTCTTAATGAAATTTTGATTTACGGATTTTACTCTTTAGTACTCAGTTGGTAACGTATAGTTGTGATGTGAATCTTTCTTATTCAGAGGTGTTTTGCCGGTAAAAAGAGTTTGCTTAAAAAGAATTCGATGGCATGTTTCCGGTTAAAGGAGGTGATCCTTGTTTTGGTGAAGAGTTCAATTGAGAGGCGGAATAAGAGTTCCGTGTTCTTTGTGCTTGTAAATGCAGTTGGTATCATTGGGAAGGTTAACCCAAAATACATTGGGGTTGTTTTCGCTAGTTGGTGTATCGCCAGGACTGTCTCGAGTCCATGCGCGGTTTTTTTGTTGTGGTCTCAACAGTCCGAGTGTGAGGCCTCGTGGGAGTTGGGGTTTCGCATGCGTGAACGTTATCTGGATTTGTTCGCAACGAGTATCTGTTTACCGTTGTTAAATTCCGGTTGCAGTTTTCCTTGTTATAGATCGGCGTTTAGATTCGGGGTCGAATCCTTTTAAGGGGGGTAGAATGTAATATCCCGACTTTCATTTGAGAGTGAAATTCAAATTGAGAGGGAATTAATGTAATTCTCCGATAGTGTTAGAAACAATTTTCGGGAGAGAATATTTAATCGGTAGAAGGTTTCTTTTGAAAAAACGTTTAATCAGGAGTTTAGAGGGGGTTTTCTGCGTTCTCCTGGCAACCTGGGCCTGGGCCTTGGCCCATGAGGCCTGGCCGGCCATAGGGGGGGAGGTGCCACCCTCCCCCAAAACCCTAGCCGCCCCTCCCCCTCTCCTTCTCCTTGGAGCCGCCACCCCTTCTCCCCTTTCCCTTGGCCGCACCTACACCCCAAGCAGCGCCCCTCCTTGCTGCTCCTCCTGGTTTGTGGTGCCCCTCCCTGCTGTCCCCAAGCCGTCCCCCCTCGTGGTGCTTGGCGTCCCTGCTGCCGGTTCGTGAAGGAAGGCGAGGATCGTTGCGGGATTGCCGATCAAGAAGGAGAGAAGGAGGAGGGACTAGGAGAGGATCATCTTCTTCGAGGCTTGACCTTCGTCTTCCCATGGGTCTTCAAGGGTAACGACGTGTTTTCCCCACGGTTTGATGAGGAGTAGTTGCGAAATTCGATTCTTTGGGTTCGATCGTTTTGCTGTCAATAGACGTTCAATCTGTCCAGTATGTTGCGCGGTCTGTTTCGGTATTTTAGAGGCCGAATTAGAGATGTTCATCTCCTGGAGTATTGTAGGTCTTGTTCTTAGCTTTCGGTGGCCGCTAAGAACACTAAAATCCGACGAACGAGTCAAAAGTTATGATAGATTTAATATCTGCTGTCCAGAATCCTGACGAGAATTAGCAGTCTCTGTATAGGTTGATATATGGCCTAGTTAGAGGGTGATTCAGAGGTCTTGCCCATAACAAATTTTGAAGGTGATATCACTAGCTTTCAGGATTGATAAAGAACACCTCATTTGGATTTATAGATCAAAAGTTATGCACTTTTCTTTGTGACTGTCCAGATTGTAGGTCAGTCTGTCCAGATTGTATGTCGTTTCTATCTTTAGTTTTGACCGTGTGCCACTTTTTGTTAAAGGAAAATATGAATGTCGTGCCAACTAGGTTATTGTAGGTAATTTCATAACCTTTTCATATTGTTAAAGAACACTCAATTCGGAGTTGTAGTTTAAAAGTTATGGACGTTTTAGTTCTGCTGTTCTAATTGCTCAGTCAGATTCTGTTCTGCTGTTTCGTTTGACAGTTAGCAATTTAGTTTGGCCGAATTGGGTTATCTCGTCAACTACAAAGTTGTAGATATTTTGTTAAGCTCGTGTAGGATCTGGGCTCATCTCTTTGGAGTCCCAGATCATTAGTTTTGCTCTTTACCGTGCTGCTGTCCTGATGGGATTCAATGTTACTGCTGGAATTTCAGATTCGGTTATGACTATGTTTTGGGTGTGCAAGAGGGTAGTGTAGAATATTAATTCATGATGGTCTCTATGTTGTTCTTATTTGGTTATTTAATTATTTAGGCCGAGTCTCACGAGTTTGGGAGCGCCATCGTTGTTGCTAACGCGCAACGCCTTGAAGGCAAGTACTTTGTTGGTTTTAAGTCTTTGTGATTGTGAATGTTTACATGAATATGATGTGACATCTTGTGATACCCAAATGCTGAATTGGTTATGTTCTATCAATATGTGGAGTAAATGCGAAAGATGATATTAGCATTGTTCATGTTCATATCATGCATCCTTTTATTCATGCTATGTCCACGGGAGTGGACTGTAAGTCCCACCATTCCAATGTGGGCAGTTTGGACATTGTCATGTCCCGTCCACGGAGTGGATTGAAAGACCCATCAATTCCAAGTATGGGCACGTAAGACCCATCAATTCCAAAGTATGGGCAGCTTTGGACACCTATATGAAACGTTCTTCATATAGGACTTGGATCCCCGCACTTTGTTAAGGTGCGGGCTTAAGTGAACACCGACGGGTGTGTCACTCGCTATCTGCGAGTATAAGCATGTGTGCATCCATCCTTGAGTACATTCATTCATGCCATGCATTCCTAAGTTTTCATTCGATGTATGCTCATATTCTCTTATGATGATGACTTGTTCATATGTGTGTTATGTCCCTTTATCAGACTTGCTGAGTCGTGGACTCACTCTTGCGTTGTTTGTTTATTTTAGGTAACCCGATGTTAGCTCACTTGGGAGGGAGTAGACACGCACTACTTGTTCACATCATCTAATTCATGTTCAAGATTAAATTTAGTTCTATCTTACATTCGTAAATGATGAACTGTAATAATAAATTTATAAGTGGTGAAGGAAGGATACCTTCTCCACATTGATGTCGAATTATTACTACATGTGAACTTTCATTATCAATGAACTGAAATAAATAGATTAGATGGTGAAGGAAGGATACCTTCATCATGTCTTGGTTGTTTTGATACTATCATTAGTTGATTTTATTCAAATTCTTCCGCATTATGGATGTATGTTAGATGTTTTAGGTGACATCTTGGCTTCCGAATAGCCAGGGTGTTACAATCATACACGAAACGAATTCAACCTCTAATGCTCCTCAAATATCTTACGACTCAAGGTCTCACAATGACAATTACTAGACACCGCGAAAGCCCCCTGTGAATCTAATAGGTTGATTCTATCTCAACAGAAGAGACAAATGAAACAATTTTCACCAACTAGAAAAAAAATATTTACCACTCGTAGTGAACACAGGACCAAGGGAAATAATCAATTAGGCAATGAACTCGAAAACGTAAGAGGAGACCACACTTGAGGGCATAGGCCTCACAAGAAGAGAATATCAAACCTTATGAGATAAGAACAACTGATCATTTAAGATCAAATCACTTGAATCAATTAAGAACCAATAGAACTTTGCAACATGTCGCTTTACTCGACAACTTCCTATTACCACATAAATCTTGAACATCAAGAGATCATGAATGCAACTTTTGAAATATATTCGCTAAGAGATATCACAAAAGTCGATCAAAGTTCTTTCTATAAAAGAATCAACATCACCCTCACATTACTGAACGTTTTATTAACATCAATAACATACATTCTTGGTAACATTCAATTTACCTTACTATCACATCAGTAAATGTTCCACAAGAAAAAAAATAACAAATCATGTTATAAAATTTTCATCATCATATAAGAGGGTAATAACAACTCATTCTAGAAAAGAAACCTAGTGCGAAAGCCACAAAGCTGAAACAACCTCTTCTTACAAAACACACCAGTCTAAATCACTTATTAGATTTTTGCTCATTTACCCTTTCTGACGCTCAACGTCAATATAGCACACACTAACAACACTCTAACTAATACTACTAACAATCGATGATTATCTAATCATGGAAGTATTCATAGTTCTACCTATGTTCAAAAATTAGAATGAAATATCTTTAAACTTCAACAATGGAATATCTATAGGACAAGGTTTTGTAAGTCAATACAACCCCCCTCATCCATTTCTTCATACATATAACGACAATTTAGCATTGCAAAATCAGGTGATTCTAGCATTTGAACAGATTCATCAAGTATCTAAATAGAAGACAGATTCAAGATTGATATTTACCAAGGCAGAAGCCCAACACATCCGTAATTAACTACCTCGAATGGTTAGATTAAATACATAAGACCAAATAGTCCAATTTATTCAACAAGTTTAGAAATTTAACCAATTGAAATGATCAAACAAGTTCATTATTGTTCACACTCCCTAATAACTCCATGAGTTCCAAACATGTATAGACATATTCTTATTCAACATTTTTTTTCAAGAAACTACTACGGGACAACTTGAAATTAATCAAATTCACTTCTAATGATATTAGCTAAGAATCATTGGTTTGCAACAATCTAAAAACCCAACCTGATAACTCATACCGTTCAATTAATTCATTTAATTTAAATCTCTTCGTTTAGCATGACAATACATCACTAAAGGGTTTTAACATACTCTTTTATAAAGAGAGGCATTAAACTTCAACCTCGTATTAATCCAAAAGAAATACATAAGGTCAAAGATTCCACATAGTACGAACTTGCAAAACAAAGCTTCCTTTGCCCAAATACCAAGCGAACAAATGGGTTACGTTTTCCAACAGAGAATAAAACAGAACTTCAATGAAAGGACCAATCTTGCAAGTTAACCACGATCACAAGTAGCAGAAGTATCACACGAGTCAGAAGAACAATATTTGTTTCAAAGAACAAATAGAGACCAATTGAAACTTGCCCACTTCTTTATAACCACCATTCAAAGGAAATTAATCAACTGCAAGAAACTACAACTAGAAGACCAAATACGAGCTCAAGGAAGACAACAGTTTCATCAAAGGACTCAAGCTCAACACATAACTATGGAATGGGGGTATGTACTTCTCTATTAACATACCACGAACGGTGGTGTAGCCTAGCAAAACCCTGGACAACAACCACGACCTCAACTTCTCAACACAGTTACCAACACGCATAACCACTAATCAATTATGAATATAGAATATCATCTCATAACAATCACAGAATAAAGTCCTAGGTATAGAGGATCATATCATATCATAGATTAACAACCAGAAAGATAGTACAGAAGTAATTCAACAATTGCAACAAATGAAACATAACAATAGAAATGCGGAAACAATGGATTTCCCAAACCCCACCTACTGTGCACAGTGTGTCATTTTAATAACTTAATTACCAAAGACCTAAAGCCCGCTCTGATACCAACTGTAACACCCTGGCTATTCGGATGCCAAAATGCTACCTAAAGACCTAACATATAACCATACAACGGAATAACTTCGTCAATAATTCATGAACTAAGCTAAACAGATCAACATCAGTTTGAACATAAACAAGAATGTAATAATGGATTCACAAAGATAATCCTATCAACGAATGATCATTGAATATAAAAAATTATTTAAACAAACTCAATGAAAGGAAGTTATCATCCATGTCTAAGTTTATTTATTACAATCCAACAATTAACGAATGAATGACAGTAACAATTCTTTTATTGAACCTAGTGTAGAGTGAAATATTTGAGTAGTGCGTGTCTACTCCCCCCAAGAGAAACTTCATCAACGATCACCTAAAAATAAATAAACAAAGCAAGAGTGAGTCCAAGACTCAGCAAGTACATTGAATATATGAATAAACCTCCAATATAAACAAGACAACCTCTTCACAGTTTCTGAACATACAACAAATGAATATTTATGAATGCATGAGATGATTGGAAATAATCAAAGGAAGGACTGCACACGTGCTTATACCGGTATAGCTAGTGACACACCCGTCGGTGTTCTCTTAAGCCCGCATCTTAACAAAAATGCGGGGATCCAAATCCCGTATGAAGAACGTTTCATACGGGTGTCCAAAACTGTCCACATTGGAATGGTGGGACTTCACATGCCCATACTGGAATTGATGGGACTTTAGACTCCACTCCCGTGGACGGAACATGAACATGGATGCATGAATGAACTCATGTACTATGACTAACATCATCTCCACACGTATGAAAAGAACATATCATTGAAGTTTGTCATATATCAAATGAAAATACAACATGGACAACGGGCATCCAGTATTCACAAAATATACTTGTCGATGTACTTATGAATAATGACTAACATCATCTTCGAAATATGAATTTCACATACGAAAGGAACATTATCATCGACACTTCTCACGTATCGAATGAAAACACAATACGGACATCAAACATCCAACATACACAAGTCATACAAATGTCAGTGTACTTGCCTCAACCGTGAAATGGAAGACAACGATAGAATTCTCTAGCCCCGGGGTTCACCACCACCTAGCAGCCGTAAAACGATATACTAAGTACACCAACCAAAAGTGTACAGCAGTGCAATGAAACAAAAAGAGAACAAGCGTCCTAATCGCAATCCGGACATTTAATCAAAACACTCTCAAATTCTCAAATCTGTCCAAACGAACAGTTGTTATGAAAAATTCATAACTTTTGAGTCAAAACTCCAAAATCTATGAATCCAATTTTCCTAGAACCTACACAAGCCTAGCTGCAACTTCTCGGGTGATCGAAAGATCAAACTAGTTCATCTAAGCATTTTTTTAAATCCCAAAGACCAATCTATCATCTTGGTACTACTAACTTGCGAATTTCATAACTTTTGTTCGACATAACCAAACACATTTTTCTAATAATCTCTGGAAACTACAGGAAACAAGCTATCTCAATAAAATTATCACAAATATTTCCACTATGCAACCAAGGTTGCAACCAGCCAAGTAAATCTCTTCTGTCCAGATAGAGGGACAGATTACAGCAATAGTTTCTAAACTTCGTATCTTTTGATCTAGAAATCCAAAAATTATGAAATTTAACTTTATGGAAACATAATGAAAATACCTACAAATCACAAGGAAACCAACTGACCCAATTCGGCAATCTCCCATATCAAATTCACAGATCTATGTTCGCTGCACAAGTCCTGAGACTGTTTAGCACCTTGTCTTGCGAAATTCATAACTAATTAACCGTTTATCGAAAAATTATGAATTAGCACTTTTTGGAAAGGTAACGAAAATTCCCATCTATCTCCAGGAGACACTAATCCCTGAATCTGCTCGGATCTAACCTAAAACTGCGCGTCAACGGATAGATAGATTCAACCGATCTACACAGCGGGAGAATAATCTGACAATCGGAGACAAATCACACATGAACGATCTACAAAAACTAATGGGGAACCCGTTTACCCACAAATCCTTCGCTAGACCTCGCTGGATCCCTCGTGAAGACCTCCCTTCTTCTTCCCCTTCCTTCTTCCCTCTCCTTCCTCTTCCTTATGGCCGGCCGACTGCAGGGTGGACAGCACCGGAGATGACAACGAGGAGCCTCGGTTGGGAGAGGAGATGGTGTGGCAGCCAAAGGGAATGGAGGGGAGGGTGGCGCCAAGGGTGTGAGGGAGGAGGAGATGGGTGGCCAAAGAGGTGGAGGAGGCGGTTAGGGTTGGGGAAGTGGCACCCCTTGGACCACTAATGGTAGACCCACAATGGCTAGATTGCCTCTACGAAGCCCACGATCCAAAACTCCTAAGAGTTTCTAATTTTTCTTTAATTCATTCTCCAAACTTTATTGTATACACTATTGAATCATCGGGATATTATACCTTTGATTTTACTAATCGAGATGACTTGCTACCTAATACTTCCACTTTATGTATTCTAAGGTTATTAGATGAGTAAGAACTTGGTGCTACCAAGGAGAGAGAGAGGAGGCCAGCGCACCAACAGAGGGTCCAAAGGAGGAAACGATGACACTTCACTTATATCGGTGGGAGAAGCCACCAAGTTGTTGGAATCAAGTTTTCAAGCTTCAAATTGAAGATTGGAGAATATTACGCTCAAAGCTCAATTGTGTCAGTTTTCAGTGAGTTCATTTGGGTTTTGGCCAAGTTCCATGTGTCATGGACTGGTTTGTATCTATATTAAGATATATTATGTGTGTGATGGGCTTTAGTATTTGTTTTGGGTCAGCTTTGAGGTGATGGCGTTGCCAAAGCTTCAAACGGGCTAAAAACGAATACTGGGCCACAAGGGAAGTTGGGCTGTTGCCAAGGGAGGTGTGCACCACCCCTAATGGGCCAGCAACCACGTGGGACCCACCTCATGGGCGCACACACCAAGGCCACCAGCCAGCCACTTCGTATTTCTTTCAATTTAAGTTAGGTTTTCATTTGGTGGCCGGCCAGATTAGTTGGGTTAGCTATAAAGCCTTGGTCATCGTCCCCTGTAACCCTTGAACGTTAATTTTGAGTATAAGTAATTTCTTGCTCTTTGGTTTACGCTGTGCGCTACCACGAGAGTTGGAAAGCCGACTAGTTATTGTTCCACCAGATTATCGATTACCAGTGTTCTTGTTGTTCCTCACGGATCAGCAAGGTCGTTCTTCTTGGCGTGGTGAGAAGACGGAGATCCAAAGCGTGTTGCTAGTTGAATTCCGGTACACAGGAGTTTGTAATCAAGATAAGCAATCGTGTGCTTCCATTCATTAGAATTCATGGGATTTTAGGTTAGCCACATATCAATCCTTAAAGGGAGATCCTACGTCGTGAAGATCGGGCAACCCTGTATCACTTGTGGAGTATAGTTTTGTACTCATTCATACTTACTAAAAATATTGTTCAAAGGATGATGACTTTGCAACTGTTGAGGATCTTGATGACTAGGCCGCTACCCCAGCCGATTGCATGTGGCAGATTAGTTGGGCTCTATTACTTCTCCTTCGTCTTTCGTTGTGTCATTATTACTGGTGTGTAAGCTGTTTTTGTAAAACTCTGATATTTATTAATAAAGTTATGCGAATTATGGATGTTACCATATTTGTTTATTGTGTATACTAGCTATTGTTTCAGGGACTAGTGTAGAATACAAAGTGGATTTAGAATTATTTTTCTAAAATCTTCATGATGTCACAACTCTATCTTTTTTGTCTTTTTGTAGTGCTTTCGAATATCAAATCCTATTTTCCTTGCATAATTAACCCAAAATTGCCATACTTCATCAGTTGTGTCGAAATCCATACCTAGTCTGGGAACCCAACTTGCAACATGATCAATGTTGATGTAACAGCCCCAATGTTAGGAACAGTAATTAAATATTTTTTGAACAGTAATGATGTACTGTTCATAGCATCACTGTTCATTTTTACAGATTGGGCATTATGTTACAAATTAAAACCTTCTTTTCCAAGCCAAAATCCAAAGTCTTTTTAAAGTTTCAAAGAAAATACAAGTTAATGCTTGTATTTTGACTGGAAGTAATTTTATCAAAGCCTAGATAAATTATCAGCCCAAGAATAATTTTGTGGATTTTAGAAATTATTTTGTCTTGGAGAAAAATATTTTGCTCTAAATAAACCTATTCAAGCTAAGGTAGTTATTTATATATTTTTATAAAGTGAAACTGTGATTTTAGAAATTTATTTGGGAATTATATCATCCCAAGAGCCTCTGGCAAAATTTCATGATTTTACAAATTTAATTACTATTTTTAAAGCCTAGTTAAACTTTTAAATATTGGAATAGAGTGCAGTCAACTATTCGGTCTAAACTCGACCTTTTTATTATGAGCGATGAGTCTAAGTGCTTTAGGTCTAAAGCGTAACCGGCCGCGGGCAACGCGTTCGCACGTGCCCAAACCTCCGACAAGCGTGAGCCGTCGATTTCTTGATGAATGGTCGTGATTCGCTAAGCCGCGTGGACTCTCCACGCGCAAAGCACTTTCCACCGTTGGATCTTCATCCAACGGCCTCCCATCTTAACTCAAAACTCTAACGCGCCCAATCCTCGCGTTGGATCTTAATGAAGCGTGCGATTCATTGTGCGTTCGGTCACCCGAACATCATATTGGATGCGAGCCATTGATCTAATCGGGCGGTCTAGGGTGATTGTGCCGTTGGTCACCCGACCTCAACCCAATCTCCACCATCGATCTTAAATCCAACCGCGCGCTCTTTTCGTTTTTGAACTCAGAGGCGCGCATTTATTCTGGCGTTGGATCTCCATCCTCGGTGCCCTTCTTGACCGCGTGCGTTTAGGGCCCGATCTTCATAGGACCGCTGGATTCTAATCCAACGCTCCTCTTTGAATGTAATCTTCGGTTTACCGAGGCTCCATTAAATCTCCACCGTTCGTTTGAGATCGCACGGCCCATATTAATCGATATCGTTTAAATTCTTTTAACCTCTATTCATCGTAGCGCCCATTTCTAATCGGACGGTCGATGTTCTTTCGCGTGTTAGAGTCGCGCGGATGCGGTGACATTGGGACCCACATGTCGATGTTTCCTCTCTTTCTCTTTGCCTGCATGCGTCGCGCCATTTCGTAAGCAGAGGAGAGGATTTATCCAAAGATTATGCAACTAATTTTTGGATGTTTAGCCTAAATGGACACCTCATCAACTCTAGACCCTTCTCCTTTGCCCCGTAGCTCAACCTCTATATATAACCCTAGCTTTTGAGCTGCGCCATTGTTGACCACTTTGGAGCTTATCATCTTCCATTCTTTGTCCAGTGGAGTTTCTTGCTCCTACCCTTTGCTTATCCATCCTAGATGCTTATTTCACTTTGTGATATAAGCTTAACATCTTTGTAAGTTAAACCGAGCTTATTTCTCTATTGATCCAACTCGGTTTTAGGGACCTTGATGCTTTCCTTGTGCAGTGAGTTAAAGCGTGAGTTTTGTTATCTTAAGCATCTTAGGGACCTTAGCAACTCACATGAATCATTCACTTGAATGTCAATAGCTCCAACGTGCCTTAAACTGAAAAGTTAGTTTTATAACTTTTCGGTCTTTCATATCGTTCTCAAGAACTAGGGTTTCTCCTGTCAACTTGTCATCCTATTTAGGTCTCAATCGAACCCTAGCAGCATAATAAGTTGTTCTTTTAATTCTTGTTATCATCCATTTATCTTGAGAGCAGAGATTTGCCTCTGTCTTCTTTTGTCGGTCTAACCGACAACATGAGTTTTCTTTTAGTTTCTGTAATCTGACCTATTAGGGTTAGGTTAGGTTTAGATTGGGGTATTATTTACCCTAACAATTATTCTAAGATTCCATTTAGAATCTTTTGAATATTCTATTTTCAGTTAACTCAAAGTCTGCTATCTGTCCTGTTTTCAGTTCTTTTCAAAACCTGAAAACTACAACCTTGGTTTAAACTCTAGCTTCTGTTATTTAAAAGTTGTATATGATAACATGGGTTATTATCACTATTAGGGTAGTTATGACTTAAGCATGCTGTTAGACATGCATTTCTATATTGATCATACATCATTCTTTCAATCTGTACTTATTGTCAATTTTGAAATTTATTGGATTTTATTGCCTCTTATAGAATCTGGTTCTTCTGAGGCTTTTGACACTATTTCTGAACTGTAACACCCCAACTCGAGCGAGCACGGAATGCTACCAAACTAAATACAACTAGAGCGAATTTACAAATTTTCAATGAGTCTCCTTGTATAATCAATGAAAAACAATTTTCTAACGAGTAAACATAATATTTAACATAATTTCATTAACCAATTCACTCATGCATAAGGGATAATCATATGAATGTAATCAAATAACACCATTCTCACATCCATAAATTATTTCATCAATCATAATCATAAAATAACCATGGGTATTTCTCGTGATCTATTTATTCTTATGTGATGCTAAAATAACAATTGCATTAATTTTGTGAAGTGGTGCGTGCTTTCCAATCATCTACTCCGCCCATGCATGACGTCTTTACAGTAAGTACCTAAATCAAAACAAAGCAAGGGTGAGTCATAGGACTCGACAAGTATCATCAAGGTTACATAATCATAAAGACATGACAAGCATAAACAACTTTAATCAACTTCATTCATGGCATTTCAAATACTAGAAATTTAATGATAATGCTATGCACTCTTTGTTCTTTATCTCTTTACGCATTTTACGGTAATGCGGGTATTCATCCGTCGATGAGTACCCTTGCTCGTGCCCTTTGGCACAGGGACCAAGAGCCTATACATCACATGTATAGGGACCTTTGCCGTCATCACAATGACGGGGACCTCTGTATATATTGCCCACATTCCATGAATGCGGGGTCCTCAAGCTGTCACTACATATGTGTGGACCTCAACATTGTACTCTTGGTCACCACGTGACCAAGTCTCAAAATGCTCTAACATGCAAAGAACTACAACATCATATTTCCAATATCATACTCAATATGTAGTCGAGGTATAAACAATAGCATCATGAAGGAGCTTTAAACATAATCTCGCAAACATCATCACAACTAGAATCATCTCCACAACACATTCACATGGCAATGATGAACAAAACACCACTCAATCATGACATGCAACCAATACTACACATAAACCCGAATACTTGCCTCAACCGCGGGAGAACGGCGGACGCGAAGTGGGTGCTGCCCTTGGGATCTCGCTGCCACCTGGACAAGAAGATAAACCCAAACTAAGAATAGCATACTTGTAACACCCTGGCTATTCGGAAGCCAAGATGTCACCTAAAACATCTAACATACATCCATAATGCAGAAGAATTTGAACTAAGTAATTCAACTAAAGACAGCATTAAATTAAACGGGACATGGTGAAGGTATCATTCCTTCACCTTCTAAGTTATTTGATACCGATCATCAATAAAGAAGGTTCACACGCAGTAATAAATCAACATCCATGTGGAGAAGGTATCCTTCCTTCACCAATTATAATTTAATTATTACAGTTCATCATTAACGAATGTAAGATAGAACTAAATTTAATCTTGAACATGAATAGGATGATGTGAACGAGTAGTGCGTGTCTACTCCCTCCCAAGTGAGCCAACATCGGGGTTACCTAAAATAAACAAACAACGCAAGAGTGAGTCCATGACTCAGCAAGTCTGATGAAAGAAAAAGAACACATATACAAATAGGACATCACCATTTAAGAATGCGAACCTTGCATCGAGTGAACACTTATGAAAACATGAAATGAATGAATGTAATCAAGGATGGACTGCACACATGCATATACTGCAGTATAGTGAGTGACACACCCGTCGGTGTTCATTTAAGCCCGCACCTTAACAAAAGTGCGGGATCCAAGTCCTATATGAAGAACGTTTCATATAGGTGTCCAAAGCTGCCCATACTTTGGAATTGATGGGTCTTACGTGCCCATCTGGAATTGATGGGTCTTTCAATCCACTCCGTGGACGGGACATGACAATGTCCAAATTTGCCCACATTGGAATGGTGGGACTTACAATCCACTCCGTGGACATAACATGAATAAAAGGATGCATGATATGAACATGAGCAGTGATAATACCATCTCTCAAGATATACTCCACATAATGAAAGAACATAACCAATTCCGCATCTCGGGTAACACAATATGTCACACTATATTCATGAAAACATTCACAATCACAGACTCAAAAGCAACAAAGTACTTGCCTTCGCGTTGCGACGTTAGCGAGCAACGATGGCGCTCCCAAACCCGTAGCCTCGTGGCCTAAACAATTAAATAACGAAATAAGAACAACATAGAATCCAACCCGAATTAATAGTCTACAATACCCCCTTTGAACTCCCAAGGAATCGCCATAAAACCTAATCTGAAAAACAGGCTGCAACCCAAAAACGTGTCGGGACAGCAGCACGAAAATGACAGTAGTTAATGACGTGGGACTCGAAATGAGATGAGTCCAGATCCTACCTCATCTTAACGAACATATCTATAACATTCAAGTTGATGAGATTTCCCAATTCGGCCAATAAACTTCTCTAATAAAGAAAACAAAACAGCAGCACAGCTTCTGTCTGAACAAACAGGACAGCAATACTAAAACAACCATAACTTTTAATCTACAACCCGAATTGAGCGTTCTTTAACAATCTGAAAAGGTTATGAAATTACCTACAATAAACTAGTTGGCACGACATTCAAATTTTGCCTTTAACAAAAAGTGGCACACGGGTCAAAACTAAAGATAGAAACTGACATACAATCTGGACAGACTGATCTACAATCTGGACAGTCACAAAGAAAAGTGCATAACTTTTGATATATAAATCCAAATGAGGTGTTCTTTATCAATCCTGAAAGCTAGTGATATCACCTTCAAAATTTGTTATGGGCAAGACCTCTGAATCACCCTCTAACTAGGCCATATATCAACCTAAACAGAGACTGCTAATTCTCGTCAGGATTCTGGACAGCAGATATTAAATCTATCATAACTTTTGACTCGAAAGTCGGAATTAGGTGATCTTGGCGGCCACCGAAAGCTAAGAACAAGACCTACATATCTCTAGGAGATGGGAAACTCAGATTCGGCCTCTAACATCACGAAAAAGTCCACGCAACAATCTGGACAGAATCGAATTTCTACCCGCAGCAAATCGATCTAATCAAAATTGAACCAAAACACATCTACCACTAATCAAACGATGAGGATCGGCACTCGTTACCCTTGTAGCAACCAGGACGTAGGTGGGAGAACCTTGAGAAGATGATCTTCCTCCTCCTTTCTCCTTCTCCCTTCTTCTCCTTCCACCATGGCCGGCGGCACCTCGGAGCTTCTTCCTCATCTTGGTAGAGCAGCACGGAGGGGGGGCTGCTACAGTACCGCGTGCTACAGTGCGGCGCGGTACTGTAGCAGAGGGTAGGGTTTTGGGGAAGGAGACCCCCCCTTCTTGACTCCACTACAAGGCCGGCCCACTTGGCTAGGACACCTTGGGCTAAAAGCCGAAGGTCCAATCCTCTCTCAAATCCTGAATTTTCTTTTAATTTTCCTCTAAACTTTAGTGCATTCAAATTTGAATAAATTTCTCTTCCGAATAATATGTTCTCTCTATTTGATATTCGAGGTATTACAATACTGGACCAAAATCATACATCACACTACAATCGAAATCGCTAATCTTCTTGTAACGTCTAGCTTTTCTAATTTCTAGCGATCGGTCACTGCGGACAGCAGACTTCAAAAATTCATAACTTTCTGCTCATGAGTCCAAATAGGATGATCTTGGACAATCTGAAAAGTTAATTGAAATGTCTAAATAAACTTAGTTGGGGAGACCTCTGATTCGGCCATCTACCAGACCTACCAATCTAATTAATCAGAGCAAACATTTCACGTCGGGTTTCTGGACAGCGACAAAGAAACTATCATAACTTTCTCTACGATCGTCCAAATTCAGTGATCTTTAGCTTTCCTGAAAGCTTAGAGGATTAGCCTCATTTTTCGTTATGGTGAGACCCTCTGGAAACCCCTCTAAATATGGACTTCAATCAGGTTAACTAACACTAGAAAATCTGCTTCTCTCCAGAAACACAGAAGTACTAATAAAATCATAACTTTGGCTACCGAAGTCCGAATGACTTGATTCTTGTCGGCAATGAAAGGTAACTACGATAGCTAGAACTTTCTAGCAGACACCCAGACCCAACTCTGCCTCTAACCTAATCAAAACCGACAAACTTCACTGCTGCAGAAATTCGACGAACTGACATCCGAAAATTAGACAACTAGAAAATGACCTAAAGCAAAGAACCACGGGTTACCCTTGCCGAAACGAAGAGAGTACACAGCGGGGATGAAGACCTCCACACTTCCGCTGCGGATCCCTTCTTCTCCCTCTTCTTCTCTTCTCTTCTCCCTCTCCTTCGTCCCTCTTCTCTTCTTTTCTCCTTCTCCTTCTTCCTTGGCCGGCTGCAAGGGAGATCCTTCTCCTCCTTGGCCAGCAACAATGGGGGGGTGTGGGGATGGGAAGGGCGCAAGAGAGGGTGGAGGGAGGTGGAGAGGTGGGGAGGTGGGGAGGTGGGGTGGCGGCCGAATGGGAGTGGGAGGGGAAAGGGGAGGAGGGAAGGGGCTAGGGTTTTTGGGGAGGAGCCCCCCTGGCGGCCACCCAGATGGGCCTTGGCCCAGGCCCAAGTTGCCGCCCATTTGCTCTTTCCCCCTCTAAAATTGCAGCATGCGACAACAATCCAATTAGTCCCTCCCGTCGTTCCGTTTGATTCTTCCCCAACCATCGATCTCTCCGAAATAAAAATTATTCTTCTTCGATTCAAATCTTAACTCACTTTCGGGATATTACATTCTACCCCTTAGCGTGATTCGACCGAATCTAAACTCCAACCTTCAAGAAATAAAACCGAGACTGGAAACTTGGCAAGCGAGTGCACGACTGAGATGAACAACTCCGGATATAGCTCACGCATGCGACTCAGTTCCCAAGTAGCCTCCCTTTCATCTGCTGCGACCAAAGCACCTTAACGTACTTCAAAGTTTTGTTCTCAACTCTTTTCCGATCTTTCCGCACTGCACCGGTTTAGATTCAAATGTCAGATCCTGGTCAATGGTTAGGGGTTCTAATGAAACATGATGCTCTGGATCACGAAGGAACTTCCTCAACATCGACACATGAAAAACGTTATGCACTCCTCGCATAGCCTCTGGTAGGTCTAAGCGGTATGCCAACTTCCCGATCCGAGCCAAGATCGTGAATGGCCCAACGTACCTCGGGCTAAGCTTCCCTTTGGTACCGAACCTGACAACACCTTTAGTGGGGGACACTCTCAGGAGCACCTGATCTCCCACTTCAAATTCCAAGTCTCTTCTCCTCACATCCGCATAACTCTTCTGTCTGCTTTGAGCTGCTAAAAGATTCTGTCTCACCAGGGCCACTCGTTCAACTGTCTTTTGCACCCAGTCCGGTCCCAAAACTGCCTTCTCACCCACGGCTTCCCAAAGAAAGAGGTGACTGCACTTACGCCATATAAAACCTCAAACGGAGCGGCTTTTATGCTCGAATGATAGTTGTTATTGTACGCAAACTCTGCCAATGGCAATTGATCCTCCCAACTACCTTTCCAAGACAGGACACATGACCACAACATGTCCTCCAGGGTTTGAATAGTGCGCTCGATCGCCCATCATGCGAGGATGGAAAGGCAGACAAAGCGGAGTTGCGTGCCCAAGGCACTCTGCAAACTCTCCCAAAACTTGGATACGAACTTGGCATCCCAGCCGAAATGATGGTCTTTGGCACTCCATGCAATCTCACAATCTCCGCAAATAGATAGGAGCCAAATCACTAGCTAAATTAGTCGTGCGAATGGGAATAAAATGTGCAGATTTGCTGAATCGATCCACTATAACCCAAACTGCATCCTTGCCTCGCGGTGAACGAGGCAACGCAACAACAAAATCCATAGAAATATCATCCCATGGCCATTGGGGTACTTCCAAAGGCTGCAATACCCCTCAGACGTTTATGTTCAGCCTTCACTGCCGACAAACACCACAAGAAGCTACAAAATTGGCAATATCCACTTTCATTCTTTCCACCGAAAATTGCTTCAAATCACGGTACATCTTCGTCTCTCTGGATGAACAAGATTACGGAGTGCGATGAGCCTCCTTTAAGATGTCATCCTTAACTCCTGCTTTCTGTGGCACACATAATCGTCCCTTGAATCGCAATGCTCCACACCCATCCAAACTGAAATTCCTTCCTTTCCCGTGTCCAAACCTTCGACCCTCTGCAAAAATGGGTCATTTCTGTCGCTTCTTGTACTACTGTGGAATGGTCGACCCAAAATCACCGTGTCTCGACATGAGCATTCCCTACATAGCAATACGATATCTCCATGCGGTCAAAATCCGCAATAAGACAATCCAGTAGCGGTGTCGCCTTGCGACTAAGAGCATCACCACCACGTTAGCTTTGCCGGATGATCTTGAATCGTGAGATCATAATCTTTTATCACTCTAACCATCTTCACTGTCTCGATTCAAGTCCCTCAGGTAAAATGTACTTAAGACTCTTGTGATCGGTAAAGATATCACAAGATTCTCCATAAAGATAATGTCTCCAAAGCTTCAAAGCGAACACTCTGCAGCCAATTCTAAATCATGAGTTGGATAATTCGCTCATGCTTCTTCATTGCCTAGACGCATAAGCCACAACCTTCCCGCCCCGCATGAGCACAC
Source organism: Ampelocalamus luodianensis (assembly GCA_036346255.1). Taxonomy (NCBI): domain Eukaryota; kingdom Viridiplantae; phylum Streptophyta; class Magnoliopsida; order Poales; family Poaceae; genus Ampelocalamus; species Ampelocalamus luodianensis. The sequence goes on from JAYEVH010000120.1 coordinate 24,000, forward strand.
AACCCAAACCAACTCGAGATGCATCGAGTACACGTGAATCGCTTCCCGTGCTCGGGAATAGTAAGAACCGGAGCGGCCACCAACTTTTCCTTCAAAGTCCAAGCTGCGCCACAATCATCGTCCCACGAAACTTCACATCTTTACGAGTGAGCACGGACAACGGCTTTGCAATGATGGAGAAATCCGCACAAAACGCCAGTAATAGCCGCCATACCAGAAAACTTCTCACTTCTTTAATATTGGTTGATCTTGCCCATTCAACTCATCGTGGAGATTTTCCTGGATCGATCGATATTCCTTTTCATTTATAATATGCCCAAGGAATCCCACTTCAGACATCCAAAATTCACATTTCTTAAACTTGGCATAGAACCTATTCTCTCTTAGCGTCTCCAACACCAACCTCAGATGACGCTCATGATCCACTTTAGTCTTAGAATAGATCAAAATATCATCAATAAAAACTACAACAAATTCATCCGGATACTCATGCATTATCCTCGCTCATAGTCTCCATAAAAACAAGCGGGGCATTCGTTAGTCCAAATGACATAACTTTAAATTCAAAGTGCCCGTACCTTGTAGAGAACGCTGCTTTCTCAATATCTTCCTTTCGGACGGGGATCGGTTATAGCCCGATCAAGGTCTATCTTTGAAAACACCTTTGCCCCTCTCAACCGATCAAATAAGTCTTCAATGCGAGGCAAAGGATATTTGTTCTTGATGGTTAGCTGGTTAAGACACGGTAATCAATACACATGCGCCAACTACCATCCTTCTTCTTGGTAAACAATACCGAGCTCCCACGGAGACACACTAGGTCGAATAAGATCTTTCGCTTAGATCATCCAACTGTTTCTTTAATTCCTCGGAAAGGACGTGCCAAACGATGCGGGGTCATAGAAACCGTTGAGCACCGGTATCAAATCAATCCGAAACTCCACGGACGAGGAGGGGGCATCCCCGCAACTCACTGAAAAACATCTAAGAACTCTCGAACCACCGGAACTAATTCTGCAGTCAAAGAGGAACTTGGCTTCCCCATTAGTGACAAAAGAAACCCACTCTTCACGACTCGGCTACCAGGATACAAGCTAGCCAACACACAGAGAGAATAAGAGGGGGCACTACCCTGAAAAACTACCTCAAGCCCCGAAGGTGCTTGCAGAGTTACTGTCTTCCAAAAGCACGAAATAACTGCTCGATAGCTATGTAACCAGTCCATACCCAAAATAACATCAAATGGCTCCATTTTGGGACCATTAAATTAGCAATGAAATCTTCCCATCCAATGAGATCACACAACCTGATCGATGTGGAACTAGCAAGAATTCCCAGAGAATTAACTATAATCGACTTAGCTATAGATTGCACTCTCAAATTGGCCCGCTAACAAACTCTAACGATACAAAAGAGAAAGTAGCTCTGAGTCAAAAAGAACATAAGCTTCCATGAATCCACTAAGAGCGCACTGTCACCACATCAGACGCCCCGCCGACTCTGCCGTCGGCATGGCATAGGAAATCGCTTCCTGGGGGCGGAAGAAACTCCGATACCCTGATAAGGGGGTGCGGCCACTGTAGGAGGTGCTGAATGTCGCAATCGAAATGGCGCTGTAGGAACCGGTGGCCAAAAGTACCCCGGCGGTGGCATCCCTCCAGGATGCTGAAAATAGGGCTGAGGCTGACCCCAAGACCGAGTAGGTGTGGCTGCTAAAATCTGAACTGACCCTCGCGAAGACGCCGCCGCTCGTGCCGATGCGGTTCGGTTCCCATTTAATAATCATGGCGGGATTCGCCGACGGACCAATGCCTTGTGGCCCTCCCGACCACGTGGCGACAAGATCTGACCAAGAACACTCGACGCCGATGCTCATTGCCACACTTGAAACATTTCATACCGCTCGAATCGGCGCAACCTAGGCCCACTCACTGCGATCCGAAGTAAAGATGACTGTGGCCTTGTGGTTCTGGACTTGAAGGAATTCACTGGCCTTTGAACTTCTTGAAACGGTCGTAAATGACCCACTTCCTCCTCCAAAATTCTTCTTCCGCCGCCACTAGCCCCATCCCGACCATGGTACCTCCCGTGCACGTAGATCCTCCCAAGCCGCATCTCTAGCTCCATGCCCCCGGCTTGCTCTACAGAGAGCTAAAGTCACGCATTCTAGCGCTCCCAAGACTGACGGAACTCCGCTCGAGCCCCCGCGAAACCTCTTAGCCTTTTCTCGCCTCATCTGTAGCCACTTGCGGCACAAAGCGGATCAGATTGTTAAAACCCGCTTCATATTCCGACACCGTCATCTTACCACGCTTGTAGCTCTGCAGTGAGACTTCCATCCTCTCCACAAACGATTTGGATAAAACCTCCTCCAAATCGTTCCACAAACAACTCTCATGTAACAGGCCATGAGCGCATCCTAGCCGTCAAGACTCCTCCCACCAAATATCCGCTTGCCCTTAAGCCGGAAAGCCACAAACCGAGCCCGCATCTCCGACGTCATCCTAAAGCACCAAAGTGTCTCTCCATGTGACGCAGCCGTTGGCGCATCCACCGGAGTGCCCAAGCCATCAAAAGTATCAAGGCGCGGGCGTTCCATCGTGAAGTCCCATATTAATTGCTGCAGTACTCTCGCGGAGCCACCAATGGGACGAGAATCGGTGCGGCCGGTGGAGCTGGTTTTCTTGAGCTCGCCGGCGACCTCCTCCTCGACCTCGCAGGACTTGCTTCACCGGCTATAGAATTCGAACTGGCGGGGCATTGCTCGCCTCGCCCGCACACCGCCGCCACGCACCACGACCTCTCGCCTCTTGCCATCTAAGAACACCACAATAAAACTAACCACAATAAGCATAAGAATAACTAGTATCAAACATTCAAGAATAAACATATAATGACAATAGCGTAGTGCAATGCAAAAGAAAACCCAATCCCACCCATCTGTGCTTAGTGTGTCAAAATTAATTTTTCGATGCCCGGACCTACGACCGCTCGATACCAACCGTAACACCCCAACTCGAACGAGCCGGAATGCTACCAAAACTAAATACAACTAGAGCGAATTTACAAATTTTCAATGAGTCTCCTTGTATAATCAATGAAAAACAATTTTCTAACGAGTAAACATAATATTTAATGATAATTTCATTAACCAATTCACTCATGCATAAGGGATAATCATATGAATCTAATCAAATAACACCATTCTAACATCCATAAATTATTTCATCAATCATAATCATAAAATAACCATGGGTATTTCTCAGCAGTCTATTTATTCTTATGTGATGCTAAAATAACAATTGCATTAATTTTGTGAAGTGGTGCGTGCTTTCCAATCATCTACTCCCGCCCATGCATGACGTCTTTACCAGAAGTACCTAAATCAAAACAAAGCAAGGGTGAGTCATAGGACTCAGCAAGTATCATCAAGGTTACATAATCATAAAGACATGACAACATAAACAACTTTAATCAACTTCATTCATGGCATTTCAAATACTAGAAATTTAATGATAATGCTATGCACTCTTTGTTCTTTATCTCTTTACGCATTTTACCGGTAATGCGGGGTATTCATCCGTCGATGAGTACCCTTGCCTGTGCCCTTTGGCACAGGGACCAAGAGCCTATACATCACATGTATAGGGACCTTTGCCCGTCATCACAATGACGGGGACCTCTATATATATTGCCCACATTCCATGAATGCGGGGACCTCAAGCCTGTCACTACATATGACAGGGACCTCAACATTGTACTCTTGGTCACCACGTGACCAAGTCTCAAAATGTTCCAACATGCAAAGAACTACAACATCATATTTCCAATATCATACTCAATATGTAGTCAGGGTATAAACAATAGCATCATGAAGGAGCTTTAAACATAATCTCGCAAACATCATCACAACTAGAATCATCTCCACAACACATTCACATGGCAATGATGAACAAAACACCACTCAATCATGACATGCAACCAATGCTACACATAAACCCGAATACTTGCCTCAACCGCGCGAGAACGGCGGACGCGAAGTGGGTGCTGCCCTTGGGATCTCGCTGCCACCTGGACAAGAAGATAACCCCAAACTAAGAATAGCATACTGGACCAAAATCATACATCACACAACAATCGAAATCGCTAATCTTCTTGTAACGTCTAGCTTTTCTAATTTCTAGCGATCGGTCACTGCGGACAGCAGACTTCAAAAATTCATAACTTTCTGCTCATGAGTCCAAATAGGATGATCTTGGACAATCTGAAAAGGTAATTGAAATGTATAAATAAACTTAGTTGGGGAGACCCTCTGATTCGGCCATCTACCAGACCTACCAATCTAATTAATCAGAGCAAACATTTCACGTCGGGTTTCTGGACAGCGACAAAGAAACTATCATAACTTTCTCTACGATCGTCCAAATTCAGTGATCTTTAGCTTTCCTGAAAGCTTAGAGGATTAGCCTCATTTTTCGTGATGGTGAGACCCTCTGGAAACCCCTCTAAATATGCACTTCAATCAGGTTAACTAACACTAGCAAATCTGCTTCTCTCCAGAAACACAGAAGTACTAATAAAATCATAACTTTGGCTACCGAAGTCCGAATGACTTGATTCTTATCGGTAATGAAAGGTAACTACAATAGCTACAACTTTCTAGGAGACACCTAGACCCAAATCTGCCTCTAACCTAATCAAAACCGACAAACTTCACTGCTGCAGAAATTCGACGAACTGACATCCGAAAATTAGACAACTAGAAAATGACCTAAAGCAAAGAACCACGGGTTACCCTTGCCAAACGAAGAGAGTACACAGCGGGATGAAGACCTCCACACTTCCGCTGCGGATCCCTTCTTCTCCCTCTTCTTCTCTTCTCTTCTCCTCTCCTTCTTCCCTCTTCTCTTCTTTTCTCCTTCTCCTTCTTCCTTGGCCGGCTGCAAGGAGATCCTTCTCCTCCTTGGCCAGCAACAATGGGGGGTGTGGGGATGGGAAGGGGCGCAAGAGAGGGTGGAGGGGAGGTGGAGAGGTGGGGAGGTGGGGTGGCGGCCGAATGGGAGTGGGAGGGAAAGGGGAGGAGGGGAAGGGGCTAGGGTTTTGGGGAGGAGCCCCCTTGGCCGGCCACCCAGATGGGCCTTGGCCCAGGCCCAAGTTGCCGCCCATTTGCTCTTTCCCCCCTCTAAAATTGCAGCACTAACAACAATCCAATTAGTCCCTCCCGTCGTTCCGTTTGATTCTTCCCCGAACCATCGATCTCTCCCGAAATAAAAATTATTCTTCCTCGATTCAAATCTTAACTCACTTTCGGGATATTACATGAACAACCTGAGCCTGCACAAGAAGTTTATTATTATCAAGACAAGCATCCTCTTTGCACCATATTGATCCCAAATTTTATACAATAGTTTTTCCAAATCCAGTGACATCTGTTGCATGCCACTTTTCTGAAAATACAAATTGTGATCTGTTAGTAGTTAGTTATGACCTAACAGTGTGGATTACCTTAATTATAACCATACACTCAACCCTAGCGCAGTACTGTATACTATAAGGTTTATTTTCAGATTTGGCTTAGACATGCAGTCTAGAGAACTTTAGAGTTTGACAAGGATATCTTGTCAAACATGAGAATCCCAAATGGATTTTTGTTATTTTGCACTCTTTGTCCAGTTTACTTATGTCAGAAATGAATTTTATATTTAAATTGATCTGGACAAGAGGAAGCTAGTGATGGTGCTTTTGTGCACGAGATTGGGTATTGTGGTGGACTTGTCTGGACCAATTAAGGACTGAACTCTGACTATTCAATTCAAGTCCCCCACGTACTTCCACGCGCAGTGTATGGACGCTGTTTGGTTAAGTAAAGGGTTAAGATTATTGGGTTGGAGACAGGAGAGTAAGGATATGTGTATTGACCCTGTATGGCATAGATGCTTTGGTCTTTGTGCGTTTATGCCATGTGAGCTTGTATGTCAAGATCGATGTTCTTAGAAGGGTGAGGGCGATATGTGCTCCGTCGCATGTACGTACCTTAAAGATGCGATTGCAATCTAATATGGGTAGTGAGCCCATTCGCATTTAATTGTTTGGGTCGGCATTCTCGACGCGACATGTGTGCCCCGGTTGAGCAGATGCTATCAGTCGTTGTTTAAGCGAGATCAGTTCACACATGGGTATCCAACTCAATAGTGTTAGCTTGTTGAAAAATTCCAAATCTTAGTTTCCCCGGTCGGCATACCAAAGGAAGTATGTCATCATTCGGAGGCGTCCGCAGGCAACGGGCTGACTAAGTCGTGTGGGTAAAGTTGTACATCCCTGCAGGGTATTAAACTGTTCGAATAGCCGTGTCCACGGTCATGGACGATGACTTGAATTGATGTCACCTGTATAGAGATTTGATTTACAAATTTGGGTTCGGTTTCTGGTTTAGCATGAGGGAATTCATGCATTGTATTGTTTATCTTTATTCTTATTTATTTACTGTTTTAATCCAACTTTGATTTATGAAATTGCTTTATCAAAATTTGGTAATTGTAGGTTAAGATGTATTGCTTTACGCAAACTTTAACCATTATACCTTCATGTTGCAACCTTATGCATGTATAAACTCTACTCCTTTGTATAGGCTCTAATAAACACTTTCTTTTAGTAGTTTGTATAAGTCTTCTTTGAGTACCTTCCGTACTCAAGGTGCTATAACCTATTGTTGCAGGTGAGGACGGTTATTTATATGAAGTGCCCGTTAGCGTCGATCAGGGTGACGCTAACGAGTAAAGCTACTTCTTTCCTCTACGCAATCGCCTGCGGGTGGATGGGGCCATTGGTGGATGTTGCCATTTTATTTTGCTTCCGCTGTTAAACTTTTTGTAGTGACCAAGTCACATGATAATGTAGTACTAAACCGAAAGTTGTATACTTATGTTTAATTATTTAAATGTATGACTTGTATGTGTATGATACAATGTTGTTGAAGGATATATCTGCAATGGTCGTTGATCCTGGGAACCATTGTGAGATATATATCCGGGAAGCCTGAATATTGGATCTGTCACTTATTAAACTTATGCTTTTAGTATGATCCTTACCAAAGGAGCAGCACTGTTACTTAAGTAAGAATTATGCTACAGTATAAATTTAATTAATTACATTTCCAATATTCCGGGGCATCCACAGTTGACATTGGGATCGACGTTCATCTTTGGCTGCAGTTCTGCAGAATTTGTGTGCTGATTGGAACTGATATGCTAGGAGGAGGAATGAAAGGCACAAAGATTTGGGGAATACAAACTTGTATTGTCAGTCTCGAATCTATTCAGTGTTTCCCGGGAGTTTTGGAGGGAACCCTCCAAAAGATGAGGTAGTAATATCCCGTTTAATTATTTGAGTACTTTAACAAATTAGAGGGAGTAATTAAAGAATTAATTTAGAAATTAGAGGAGGAAATAGAGGCCCACAGTCCAAGAGAGGGGCCGGTTGCCGTCAAAACCCTAGCACCTCACCCTGCTTGCGCCTCCTCCCCACGTTTTTGCGCCCAGCTGCCAGTCCTGCCATGTGTAGCAGCGCCGCCATCTAGCTCTGCCGCTCCTGCCTAAATTTTTTCGTGAAGCTTTTGTGTGGCACTAGATGTCCCGGCCCTTGCTGCATGCGAAGCCTCGCCAGGCACAACCGCTGCATGTAGTTTTGCCCTGCAGTTTTTGCTTGCTGTGCTAGCTAAGCACCATGCGCCAGCTTGCCTCACGAATGCTGGCCCTCCTACTTCTAGCTGGCTGTGCATTCCTGTGCTTCATTAATTCAGCCGGTTGCATGTTGTGGTTAAGAGAGAGAGAGAAGGAAAGCATTGTTGTGGCATGTGCTGCTATGGATTTTTGTGTGCTGCATGCAACCACTTGTGCTCCGAATCCTCTCTGCTATCAAGGAAGGAAGCAAGGAGAAGAAGAAAAGATTAGGAGGAAGAAGAGAAGGGCAAGCGAGGATTAGATTGGAGTTTTGGCGTCCGTCACTTGGTATCAATCTGGTAATTTTCTCTCTGTTTTCTAATTATATTAGTATAGATTAGAGCCCAGGTTAGAGAGGGCATTAATAATTTCTAGTCGGGAGAAATTTGTTTAGTAGATTGGTTTAGTCTGTAGTTCTGTTGTACTATTTTTTACAGGTAGTATAGAAACATAATTTGAGAATTTCATCTACTAGAGAGTTGTAGAGAATTTCGATAGCTTTCGGTAGAATTTTTATTCATGTCAATCCGATGCATAGATTTGAGATATGAATTTTATAGTTCTGCTGTCCCGTAGAGTTTGTCATGTGTTGACAGTCTATAGTAATTAGTTGATTAAAAATAGTACGTTAGTTAATCTGGAAATTTGATCAACATGAATGTTGTGGGTAAGTTCTTAAGGTTTCTAGAAAGTCTAAGAACAAAAGTTTTAAATTAGTAGGTTAAAAGATATGAATTTTGGAAGTCTGTTGTCCAGAAGATGACAGATTTGTTTTCGGATAAAGAAATGGGGTAAAAAACTGTAGAATCAGAGTTTCATCATAACTAGAAAAATGTAGGTTGTTTCATCCATACTACTTTATCATTCCATCCTAAAATTGAGAGTCCATCAAAACTTTGCAACCTCACTGTAACAACCACTTTATCTTAGAGGTGATTTACTACACAAATTAAAAGGTTTAACCAAAACCCTTCCATCAAGGACATGCTATCATCCAACTATTCCACAATCATGTAGGCATAAGCCACCTAGTAAATCATGCCAGCTCAACTCTTAGTGATGCTCAACACCAAACCTTAACACACAACAATTGCACTCCAGCCATCGTTATTATCAACTGGCTTCATTATCAAGTTTAGTTGCTACATACTTTCCTTTACGAATCACACAAATATTTACAAACACAAACTCAACTGCTCCTCTTCATGTTTAGTTTTTGGCGAAATCACACTAAAACTTCAAAAATCGAAATCTTCCATCGATCAAAAGTCTCAACAACACAACAACCAAATTCATCGCATCATTCTATATAAACGAACTATCCAGAACTCCTCCCATAAATTCTAGATCCACCGATATTCAATCCCTTCAACCTTTTGTTCATAATTTCAACTATTAATCATACTAAGGAATATGTAAATCTAGCAACCATATATGATCATCAAGTAGTCAATTTACGAAAATTTTCGGATTAATATCCTCTAAGGCAACGTTCAAGCACATCCTTAACATAACCATCACTAATGGTTAGATTAATCCATTGAGATCCATTACTGCAAATTATCTAAGAAATTTACTAAATTCCACAATCTTAATGACCAGACCAATTCATCATTATCTCACACGTCTTAATAAATCTCGGATTCCTAGTAGGTATAAACATACCTTTAATCACAGTTCATCAAGAACTACTAGAAGACAACATCAACATAATCGATTTCACTTCCAAGGATACTAGTTAAGATTAATCACGTACGATGCCATGGACCCAACTTGGTACCCATACCATATCAATTATCTTCCATGCTTACAACCACTCACTTACACAACAAAATGTTACAAAAGAGTTTTAACACTTTCTTTCCAAAAGAAAAAGCATTAAACTTCATCACTCCATTTTTCCCCAAACGAAGTACATGGGCCAAAACACCACATGAAAAAGAACTTGCAAAAGCTAATTTCTATTATCCAAAATACCAAGCGAATAAATGAGTCACGCTTCACAACAAGAAGACAAAACTCCCATGAAGGGACCAACCTTGCAAATCAACAACGTTTACAAGTAGCAAAAGTATCTCAATAGTCGGAAGAACAATTTTTTTTTGTTTTAACGAACAAACAGAGACCAAATAAAACCCATCAGCTGCAATGAACCACTAACCCAAGAGAATTTCATCCACCACAGCTAGACAAGAATTGGCCAAATTAAAACTCAAGGAAGAGAACAACCTTTCTAAAGAAACTCACCCTCAACGCATAAAACTATGGTACTCGAGGTAACTACTTCTCTATTCTCGTACCACGAACGGTGGTGTAACTTGGCAAAGCCCAGGGCCACAACCACGACCTCAACCTCTCAACATCAACCATCATAATACATAACTAATATAATCAATTATAAGTATATAAGATCATCTCATAACAATCATAGAATAATTTCATAGGTATAGAAGATCATATCATACGTTAAGCACAATGATCAATTATCAACTCAATCACAAGAACAACTATAACATTCAACGAAAGCATATATGCAATACCGAACCCAAACCCCAACCTCTTGTGCATATTACCACGGACTCTGACCAGCTCTGATACCAACTATAACACCCCAACTCAACATTGAGCCTGGAATGCTACTGAAATTAAATTAAACTAGAACAAATTTACAAATTTTCGGCAGAACCTCCATTGTATAGTCAACTATATAGAGGTTCCAACAATTAATCATGGCATTTAACAATAACTTCATATTCAAGTTCATTCAAACATGCAAATTAATCCAATAAATATAATCAAGACTTGTCATTCTCCTTGTTACAATTAATCTGAAACTCAAAACCATCCATGAGTGATTCTCAAGCAATTTACTTATTACTGAGATGAAACTAAAGGGCAGTCGCCTTAAGGATGTGTGGTAGTGAGTGCATCCAAACATCTACTCCCTCCCATGCAAGACGTTCCTGCCAATTGTACCTAAAACATATCAAAGCAAGAGTGAGTCCAAAGACTCAGCAAGTATCAACAAGGCTAAAACAAGTTCGCAGTCATAGCATCAATAATCCAAAATAAACATTACACTAATCATAGCTTTCATACTTATGTAATGCGACCAATGCAATGCACCTTTTGAACTTTATCTCTTTTCGCATTTTACCGATAATACGGGGTATACAACCGTCGCTGTATACCCTTGCCTGTGCCCTCTGGCACAGGGACCAAGAGCCTATACTCCACAAGTATAGGGACTTTTGCCCATCATCTTCATGATGGGGACCTCTTTATTCATTGCCCACATTCCACGAATGTGGGGACCTCAAGCCCGTCATTACATGACGGGGACCTCAACTAGATATACTTGGCCACCACATGACCAAGTCTCAATCATGCTTAAAACATGCGTATGTACTAGGTCATCACCTTTCATACATAAGAATTCAACGTGTACAGGTCTAACATGTAAGCATTAACAACATACAAAGGAAACTTTAACTATAACTTGCATTCACCAAGATAAATTGAATCTAATCACAATAACATCCATGCATAGCTATTATGAGTAAAACACATCAAATTCTGCATACAAGCATAAATATGCTATAACCCGAATACTTGCCTTAACCGTGCGAGAACGGTGGACGCGAAGAGGGCGCTGCCCCTGGGATCACGCTCCCACCTGAACATAAAGATAACCCAATCTAAGACCAACATACTAGACCAAAAGCATAAATAACAATACAATTGAACTCGCTAAACGCCCAAGCGTTTCCATTCTTCTAATTTCTAGCGATTGATTTGGTGTTTACTGCGGACAGTCAACTTCTAAAATACATAACTTTCTACTCAGGAGTCCAAATAAGACGTTCCTGGACTTTCTGGAAAGGTAATTAGATTACCTAAATAAACTTAGTTGGAGAGCCCTTTTTATTCTGCTATATACTGCCCCTACCAAGCCAATCTACAGAACATCAATTATCACGTCGGTTTCTCTGGATAGTACACTAAAACCACCATAACTTTTGCTACGAAAGTCCAAATCTTACGTTCTTTATCTCTATGAAAAGGTAAAAAAAATTACCTACATTTTTTGTTATATTGAGATCCTCTGATTTCAACTTTAACGAACAGTTTTATCCAGTTTCCTACAATGCCCGAAAAGTGGCGGATCAGCAGACAGCGATACTAAAAATTCATAACTCTCTGACCGTTAATCGGATTTGGGTGTTCTTGGCGGCCACTAAAAGCTAAGAACATAAGCCAACTATCTCTAGGAGGCTGGATCCCCATATTATACCTCTAACAACATGAAAACCGTCATCCAAACTACTGGACAGAACGCGATCTGATAAACCGACGAAAATCAATCTACCAATCGGCATCAACCTCAGCTACTTCACAACAACCAACGAAGAACACGCGACGTTACCCTTGTAGAATCGCAGCAAGGTGAAGATCTGGCCCTGAGAAGAAGAGCTCCTCCCTTCGCTTCTCTCCTTCCTTCTATGGCGCAATGGGAACACCAATGCCGGCTGCAGGGAGCACCAATGGGGGAGGGGTAGCGCAAGGAGGGAGGCTACTATTCACGAATGCACTGTAGCAGTGGCGGCACTACTGTAGCACGTCGTGCTACAGTAACATCCCGAGGGTTTCCCCTCCCCCTTCTTCTTTTGTTGGTGGCCGGCCCACCTTGGGTATGGGCTGAAGGCCCATAACTATTTCCCTCATTTTTTCCCCATAAATTCATATTGTTGATCATTTTCTAATTCATTAAATATTCATTTAATAAAATGGGATATTACAACATGCTTTTGAATTAAAAAATTATATTTCCGATATTTAATATTACATATCTAACCTAGAAATTACATTTATCTTTTTTCGGGGCAAGAGGTCAATAGGGAGATATAAAAGGGTGTAGAAATCTTATATTTCATATTATATACTTTCAATTTAAATATATACTCATATGTATACTTATCTTACATACTTTTGAAGTAAAAAATTATGGTTTCCAATATTTAATATTATAGATTAGCAACATTACCTCAATAAACCACCACTATAATGTAATCATATCTCATCATTACGAAAGACTCTAATACCAATCATGGTCCACATAGCTATGATAAAGTAATCAATGTCCACTAAGCAAACTCTAGATAAATGCACCAAGTCTCTAAGTATAATTGAAGTAACTACATAGTGACGACTTCATGTTGGATAGTATGTGATGTGTAGGTGTTACTCTCATCCTATGCATATCGCCTTCAATGTTCACCTAAAAACAACAACAAAGTAAGAGTGAGTCCAAGACTCAGTAAGTACATAATAGAACAATAAACATACAAATAAGAAGCTTATTATTCATCAATATCATCATATTTTAATTTGTGCAACGCAGTTCTACACTACATGCTCTTCTCATAGCTTATACCGATATAGCATAAGTGAACACCTGTTGGTGTTCAGTGTTCACCCTATCATATGCACATCCTTCTCAGACCAGGGATCTCTCCACTCCCGTAGAGGCCTACCAAAGTAGGTCTTACATGCCCACCCGAGGTGGGTCTTTCTCTTTCATGACATGTTTGTGCATACGATACAAGAAATGTAAATTGTTATATTATCCATTAACATGTTCCATCGTCATCATATTACCATCATTATCATATCATTATGATGTGGCCCCAAATGCTACTGTGGGGACCCCCGGTTATTGGAAATGTTACTAATTAAATTCATCTTGTAGCACAATTGTTAATGAAGGAACAAGATCACGCCTTTATTAAAAACCATGCTAAAGATATAAATTTAACAAGTGATGATCCGATGTGGATTCGGATATATATGATTCACAATGGTTCCCGTGATCAACGACCATTGCATATATATCCTTCATCAACATTGCATCAAACACATACAAGTCATACATTGATATAATTAAACATAAGGTTACATCATTCTGTTAGTACTACAATATTAAGTGACTTGGTCACTTTAACGATATCTGTGGAAGCAAAATAAGCGGAAAATGTCCACCAATGGCCTCATCCACCCGCAGCAATTGCGTGGAGGGAAGAAGTAGCGTTACTCGTTAGCGTCACCCGATCGATACGCTAACGGGTACTTCATAAAGGAAACCGTCCTCACCTGCAACAATAGGTGATAGCACCTTGAGTACGGAAGGTACTCAGCAAGTCTTACACAAACTAATTAAAGAAAGTGGTTATTAGAGCCTATTCAAAGGAGTAGAGTTTTTACATGCATAAGGTTACAACAGGAAGGTATAAAGGTTCAAATTTGCATAAAGCGATACATCTTAACCTACAAAGGCTAAATTTTGATAAAACAATTTAATAAATCAAAGTTTGCTTAAACCGTAAGTAAATGACATAAAAGTAAACAGTACAGTGCATGATTCCCTCATGCAAACCGAAAATAAACCAAAACAGATTTTTGAAAATCAAAACTTCTATACAGGTGACATCAATTCAAGTTATCGTCCATGACCGTGGACACGGCTATTCGAACAGTTTATACCTGCAGGTGTACATCTTTACCACATGACTTAGCTAGCCCGTTGCCTTCGGATGCCTCCGAATGATGACATACTTCCTTTGGTATGCCGGCGGGAAACTAAGATTTGGTATTTTTCAACAAGCCAACACTATTGAGTTGGACCCCATGTGTGAACCGATCCCGCTTAAACAACGATCGATAGCATCCGTCTAACAGGGCACACATGTTGCGTCGAATGCCGATCCAAACAATTTAATGCGAATTGGGTTCCCTACCCATAGTAGAATGCTATCGGCACCATTAAGGTATCGTATATGCGACGAGGCACATATACGCCTCACCTCCTAAGAACATCGATCTTGACATACAAGCTCACATGGCATAAAACGCAGTCCTCGGACTGAGCATCTATGCCATACAAGGTCAATACACATATCCTTACTCTCCTGTTTCCAACTCAATAGTCTCAACATTTTACTTAACCAAACAGCGCCCATACATCGCATGTGGAAGTACGTGGGGACTTGAATGAATAGTCGAGTTCGGTCCTTAATTAACCGAACAAGTCCACCACAAAACCCAATCTCGTGCTAAAGCACCATCACTAGCTTCCTCTTGTCCAGATCAATTTGAATTTCAAATACAAGACTGATTTAAAGAAACTGGACAAAGAGTTTAAAATAACCATAGTTCAGTGGTGATTCCCATGTTTGACAAGATATGCTTGCCAAACTCTAAAATCTCTAGACTGCATGTCTAAGCTAAAACTGAAAATATAGCTTATGATATACAGTACTATGCTAGGGTTAAGTGTATGGTGGCAATTGAGGTAATCCATCATGTTTGGTCATAGTTAACTACTAACAGATCACATTTTGTACTTTCAGAAAAATAGCATGCACAGATATCACTGGATTTGTAAAAGCTATTGTACAAAATTTGGGATCAATATGGTGCAAAGAAGATGCTTGCCTTGGTAATAATAAACTTCATTTGTGCTCAAAGTTGTTCGAAGTATATTCAATTGCTTCAATGTAATCGATTCTAAAAGAAGCAATAAGATCCAATAAATACCAAAACTGACAAGAAACTCAAAATGAAGGAAAAATGCATGATTAACAGCATGCTTAAGTTATATTTACCCTAATAGTGATAATAACCCATTTTATAACCTACTGTTTTCGAAAGACAGAAACTAGGGTTTAGTTCAAAGTTCTAGTTTTCAGATTTTGAAAATAATAGAAACAGGACAGATTCTAGATTTGGGGAAAAAGGAAACCAGATCACGCAAAGATTTAAAAATGAAACTCAGCAAGATCTTTTAGGATAATTAACATCCTAAGTTAAACCCAATCTAACCTTAATCGGTTAGACTACCAAAACTAAAGAAGATTTGTATTGTCGGTTAAACCGACAATAAAGAACAGAGGCAAATCTCTGCTAACAATCTAAAGAGATGATAACAAGAATGAAAAGAACAACTTGTTAAGCTACTAGGGTTTAGTTTAGACCTAAGCGGGATAACAAGTCATGGAGAAACCCTAGGTCTTAAAAATGACACAAAAGACTGAAAAGCTAGAATAACAACTTTTCAGTTTGAAGCAAGATCAAGCTACTGATGCTTAAAAGAATGATTCACAGCAGCTTCTAAGGTTCTTAAGATGCTCAAGATGTCGAAACTAGGGTTTTTGGCTTACCAGTATGGAAAGATACCAAGAACTCTGAAAATTTGAGGTTGATCGACAGAGAGATCAAGTCTGATTTAACCTGCAAAAGATACCAAATCTTTAATGCAGGGTAAAACCAGTGCTTAAGGATGGATAAGCAAAGGATAGGAGCAAGAACTCCACTGGACAGCAAGGAAGAAAGTGAGCTTCAGTGGTCAACAATGGCTGCAGCTCAAAAGCTAGGGTTTATATATGTGGGAGCTGAGCTACAGAGCAAATGGGAAAGGTCTAGAGCTTGATGAGGTGTCCCTTTAGGGCTAAATATCCCCAAAATTTAGTTGCAAAACTTTGGGATAAATCCTCCCTTTGATTTCCAGAGAAGACTGCGCACAGAGAGACAAGGAAGATGATAAGAACCATCTGACATGTGGGTCCCGCTGGCAGTCACAGCCGCGCGCGCCTCCTAAAATGCGATAAGAACAACAACCGTCCGATTAGAAATGGGCACTGTGATAAATAGATAGATTAAATGATTTGAATCGGTACCAGTTAATATGGACCGCACGATCTAGATCGACCGATCGGGATTAAAACGGAGCTCAAAGGAATCTCGAGATCCACTTTCAAATCTGGACGTTGGATTGAAATCCAACGCTCCGCTAAAAGAATACACGTCACCTCCTTTAGATGCGATGGCGCAACACCGTTGGATTTGATTTCTACGGTCAGGATGGAAAGTTGAACCGGATGGTCCGATTGCATACACTCGTATGGACCTTGCGATTGAAATCCAACGTTCCACCGATTTTGGGCTTTATAGGCCCACGGTCAAAAAGCAGCGCCGTAGGATTGAAATCCAAAGGCCTGGATAATCGCGCGCCTTTGATTTCAACTTGAAATGAGCGACGCGGTTAGATCGAAATGAGCAGTCACGACAGCGGGGATCCGAGTCGTCCGAATGCATACACCAATCTGGACCACACGATGAAGATCCAACGGCCCAGAGGAGTGCGGGCTTTAATAACACGCGGAAAAAGGAAAAGCCGTAGGATTGAATCTAACGGCTCAGATAAAAGTGCGCCTTTAAGTTTAAAACGAAAAGGGGTGCGCTGTTGGATCGAGAACGAACGGTGGAGATTGAATAGGGATCCGGAGTTGTCCGGTTGCATACACCGATCACGCTCGTTGGATTAAGATCCAACGGTGGAGGTTGATCTCGTACACGTGGACAGCTCGTGTGATACCGTGAGCTCGCCCGTTCGATTGAAGATCGACGGCTCGCATCACGCGTGAGTTTTGAACTTGCGCCCGAGCGTGACAGAGTCAGACCACTTGCACTGGGTTGGACTCAACCACGAAGGTGCGAGTCGCTACAGTGCTAGGGCTAGGTTTAGACCAGAAGGTTGACCAGAACCTATTCAAATGTTTATAAGGTTTGACTGGGCTTTTAAAATAGCAAATAAATTTGTAAAATCATGAAATTTTTACTGTTAGCTACTGGGATGATATATTTCCCAGATAAATTTTATAAACCACATTTTCACTTTGTAAAATACATAAATATTTATTTCAGGCCGAAAATATTTATTTAAAGACAATAAATTTTTCTTTAAGCCCAAATAATTTCTATAAAAATGCAACAAAAATATTTTTAGCCAAGATAATTTATCTAGGCTTTAATAAAAATACTTCCCAGTCATAATACAAGTTTTATTCTGTATTCCTTTAAGACTTCAAATGGTCCTTTAGTGTTTTGGCTAAAAAGGAAGGTTTGTAATTTGTAACATGCTGCCCAAAGTGTGGAAATGAACAGTAATGCTATGAACAGCTTTGTTTACATTGCTTTGTTTAAACTTTCCTTTCTTGATCCAAAGGAAAGTACTAAACAACAAAAAGATGGGGGTGCTCAATGCATCGATCTTGGCGCTCCCAAGTGGCTTCATCCTCGGAATGATTAGCCCATCGAATTTTTAATAACTTGATGAAGACGATTTCTTGTCCTGCGTTCCATTGTGTCGAGGATACGACTTTGGTTGTTCTTGATAAGAAAGATCGGGTTGGATATCAAGATGTTCATAGCGGTTGCCTCAATAGGAACACGAAGGCATTTCTTCAATTGAGACACATGAAAAGTATCATGCACTGCGAGAGGATTGTGTAGTTCCAATTGGTAAGCTACGACTCCTCGCTGGCAATTATTCGGAAGGGTCCGATATAACGAGGTGCGAGCTTTCCTTTGCTGAAAACGATGAGTACCCTTCATGGGTGACACTTTAAGATAGACATGGTCATCCACCTCAAAGCTCAATTCACGACGGCGATGATCGAAGATAGCTCTTCCGGCGAGGCTGCGGTTTTCAAACAATCTCGAATCGACGAACTTGCTCTTCGCTTCCTTTACCAAGTCGGACCATAGAATGACCTTTCACGGACTCGGACCAATTCAATGGAGTCCTACAAGCTCTCCCATACAAGGCTTCAAAGGTGACATTTGAATACTTGCTTGGTAGCTATTATTGTAGGAAAATTCCACATATGGCAAAGATTTCTCCCAGTCCTTGCCATAAGATAGCACATAGGCTCGAAGAAGATCTTCCATTACTTGATTCACTCTTTCAGTTTGACCACTAGTTTGAGGATGATAAGCAGTACTGAAAGAAAGTTCAGTCCCCATAGCCTGATGAAGGCTATTCCAAAAATGGGAAGTGAACTGAGGACCACGGTCAGAAACAATGACCTTAGGAACACCATGAAGACAAACAATTCTAGCAATATAAAGCTCTGCTAGTTGCTTGCCATTGAAATTGGTCCTAACCGGAATAAAATGGGCCACTTTAGTTAAGCGTCGATGATTACCCAAATGACATCGGACCCTTTGGAAGTCTTGGGAAGACCGGTCACAAAATCCATACCGATCTCTTCCCACTTCCATGTGGAATAGGCAAAGGTGAAGGGTACCAGTGGCCGGATGTTCGATCTTAACCCTTTGACAAATATCACATTCAAGAACATCTTGAGCAATTTGCCTTTTCATTTGACTCACCAAAATGTTTTCTTTAAATCTTGATACATCTTGGTACTCCCGGGATGCAAAGAAAACTTGGAATTATGAGCCTCTCTAAGAATTAGACTTCTTAGATGGGGATCATGAGTACTACCAAACGATTGCGATATCGAATCATACCGCGATCATCTTGAAAAACTCGTTGGCTTTACTTGCTTTCATGTTCTCCTTAATTTGGCTACCTCGGCATCGGTTTTACGGGCCTCAAGAATCTGGGATTCTAAGGTAGGCTCCACTTGTAATCTGTGAGAAACTGCTCCCACCAATTCAAGACTTAAGCTGAAAATCAGCACACAAGTCTTTTCGCCAAGTAGAGAAGATATGCGATTGCATTGTGACTTTACGCTAAAGCGTGCGCCACAACATTGGCTTTACCGGGATGATAATGAATACCCATGTCGTAGTCCTTGATCGGTTCAAGCCATCTTCTTTGTCTCATATTCAAATCAGATTGAGTGAATATGTACTTCAGGCTTTTATGATCAGTATAGATCTCACAACGATTACCAAGAAGGTAATGTCGTCAAATCTTCAATGCATGGACCACGGTAGCCAATTCCAAATCATGAGTAGGATAATTAACTTCATGAGGGCGCAACTGCCGGGATGCATATGCCACAACTCGGCCTTCTTGCATAAGCACACAACCAAGTCCATGGCGAGATGCATCGCAATAAATGTTGAAGCTCTTAAGAACATCCGGAAGAGTAAGAACTGGAGCTTTAGTCAAGAGGGTTCTCAGAAGCCGAAAACTCTCTTCACATTTAGCTGACCATTCAAATTTCTTCTCTTTCTACAAGAGCTGAGTCAGAGGTCTAGCAATTTTGGAGAAATTTTCAATGAACCTACGGTAATAACCCGCAAGTCCAAGAAAACTTCGGATCTCTGGGACACTTTTGGGAGGCTTCCAATTTAGCACTGTAATATCCCGAAAATGAGTTAAGATTTGAATCGAGGAAGATTAATTTTATTTCGGGAGAGATCGATGGTTCGGGGAAGAATCAAACGGAACGACGGGAGGGACTAATTGGATTGTTGTCAGTGCTGCAATTTTAGAGGGGAAAGAGCAAATGGGCGGCAACTTGGGCTGGGCCATGGCCCATGAGGGTGGCCGACCAGGGGCTCCTCCCCAAACCCTAGCCCCTTCCTCCTCCTCCCCTTTCCCCCCCACTCCCATTCGGCCGCCACCCCACCTCCCCACCTCTCCACCTCCTCCACCCTCTCTTGCGCCTCCCCATCCTCACACCACCCCCCATTGTTGCTGGCCAAGGAGGAGAAGGATCTCCCTTGCAGCCGGCCAAGGAAGAAGAAGAAGGAGAAGGAGAAAAGAAGAGAAAGAAGGGGAAGAAGAGAAGGGAAGAAGAGGGAGAAGAAGGGATCCGCAGCGGATTCGTGGTGGTCTTCATCCCCGCTGTGTGCTCTCTCCATTTCGGCAAGGGTAACCCGTGGTTCTTTTTTTTAGGTCGTTTTCTAGTTGTCTAATTTTCGGATGCCAGTTCGTCGCTATTCTGCAGCAGGGAAGTTTGTCGGTTTTGATTAAGTTATAGGCAGATTTGGGTCTGGGTGTCTCTTAGGAAGTTGTAGCTATCGTAGTTACCTTTCATTGCCGACAAGAATCAAGTCATTTGGACTTCGGTAGCCAAAGTTATGAATTTATTAGTACTTCTGTGTTTCTGGAGAGAAGCAGATTTGCTAGTGTTAGTTAACCTGATAGAAGCGCGTATTTAGAGGGGTTTCCAGAGGGTCTCACCATAACGAAAAATGAGGCTAATCCTCTTAGCTTTCAGGAAAACTAAAGATCACTGAATTTGGACGAACGTAGAGAAAGTTATGATAGTTTCTTTGTCGCTGTCCAGAAACCCGACGTGAAATATTTGCTCTGATACCAACTGTAACACCCCAGCTCAACATTGAGCTTGGAATGCTACTAAAATTAAATTAAACTAAGCTAAACTAAGACCAATTACAAAATCTCGACAAAACCTCCTTTGTATAGTCGCCTATACCGAGGTTCCAACAATTGGTCAAGGCATTTATCAATATAATCATAATCAGGTTCATTCAAGCGTGTAGAATAATATCATAAACATAACCAAAACTTTCTATTCTCATTGTTACAGTTAACCTGACTCTCAAACTATCCATAGCTTCTAACAGGTAAACATAACATTTAACAATAATTTCTTAATCCAATTCACTCATGCATAAGAGATAATCATAGGAATGTAATCAAATTAACACTATTCTCACAACCATAATCAGAATCATAAAACAACCATGGGTATTTCTCAGCAGTCTATTTATTCTTATATGAAGCTAAATGACAATTGCTTAAATGTTGTGAGGTAGTGCGTGCTTTCCAATTCATCTACTCCCTCCCATGCATGCCAGTCTTGCCAGTTGTACCTAAAACACATCAAAGCAAGAGTGAGCCCAAAGACTCAGCAAGTACCAACAAGGCTAAGCAAGTTAACATTCATAGCATCAATAATCCAAGATGAACAATGCACCAGAGTAAAGCCTTCATGCTCATGTGTATGCAACCAATGCAATGCACCTTTTTAACTTTATCTCTTTTCGTATTTTACCGGTAATGCGGGGTATACAACCGTCGCTGTGTACCCTTGCCTGTGCCCTCTGGCACAGGGACCAAAAGCCTATACACCACATGTATAGGGACCTTTGCCCATCATCTGAATGATGGGGACCTCTTTACTCATAGCCCACATTGCACCAATGTGGGGACCTCAAGCAGTCAATACATGGCGGGGACCTCAACGAAATGCATGCTTGGTCACCACGTGACCAAGCTTCAGCATGATCTCAATATGCACATGCACAACATCTATTCATCATCAATATACCAAGTACAATAACAACGGACATAAATAGAGCATGATCATACTTGGAGCATTCACCAATCTCAATATAAACATCATGCCAAGCAACCTTACTTCGCTATCATATATCAAAAACATGCATGTATGACCAAGTCTCCAACACGATTGGAACATGCAATTGCTCCATGCCCACGTCTTTCATATACACGAATTTAACATGTACATAACAACATGTATGATTTAGCAACGCTCAAGGAAATATTAACCATAGCTTCCATTCATCAAGATAAAAGGAAAACTCATTACGCTAACATTCGTGCAAGGCTACAACAAGCAATCACCACAATCATATCATACAACCAAAATACGCTTATAACCCGAATACTTGCCTCAAGCAGTGTAAAACGCGGACTTGAAGTGGGTGTCGCCTTGGGATCTCGCCACTGGACAAGAAGGTAACCCCAAACTAAGAATAACATACTGGACCAAAATCATACATCACATTACAATCGAAATCGCTAAGATTTGAATCGAGGAAGATTAATTTTAGAGACTCCAATTGAAAATTTGTGTTAGAGAATGGTTTTAACTGGAAGTTCAGGGGGTTTTTCGCTTGTTTCAGAGAACCTGGGCTGTGGGCTGAAAGCCCACAACACCTTGGCCCATTAGTGGAGGAGGGGAAGCCAAACCCTAGAAAGTACTGTAGCTCACGGTGCTGTGAGCGCCGCCATCTGTAGCAATGGGAACAGAGCAATCCCCTTCCTGCTGCCATGCCAAGAGGAGAAAAGAAGGAGAGAAAGGAAGAAGAAGAAAGGAAGTGGAAGGGGAGAAGGAAAAGAGGAAGGAAAGAAGGAGCTTCGCTGGGTCTCCGCGTTCGTCATCTCGTTCTCCAAGGGTAACCCATGATCTCGTTCGATTAGTCGTGTAGTTTTGCGTTTTGGCAATGTCGGTATTATATCGGTTTCTGGCAGTCTGTATTGCTCGGCTGTTTTGAGGATGTTAAGTGCAAAATTTGATCTGTCCATCTCCTAGAGATTTGTAGGTCACGTCTTTAGCTTTCAATAGAGTCTTAGATCACGTCGTTTGGATGAGCGGTTCAAAAGTTATGAATTTCGTAGCGCCGCTGTTCTGCAAATTTGTCGGTATTCTGACAGGTTTTAGTAATCTGACTGGAGCGATCAGTTAAATGAACAATTAGAGAATCTCAGTATAACAAAAGTTGTAGATAACTGTCGTAGCTTTCAGGGAAGGTAAAGAACACAAAGTTTGGACAAACGAGCTAAAAGTTATGATAGTTTTAGTGTACTGTCTAGAGAACCCGACGTGAAAACGATGTTCTGTTAATTGGCATTTTAGGGGTATTAGATGGCCGAATCAGGAAGGGCCACCAACTAGGTTTAGTTGGGGAATTTGATAACCTTTCAACGAAGTTCTAGAACACCTCATTTGGACTCCTGTACTAAAAGATAAGAATTTTTGAACATGACTGTTTACAGAGGGGTTAGTTCAGCATTTAGAAAATTGGAGTCGGGATCGCGTTACAAGCTATTGCTAGTTCGTGCTTGCTTGTATGGGTTGTTTGGTCCATTACTGTTGTCTTAGTAAACTTTTAAATGAATTTTAGGTGGGGGAGTGGTCCCGAAGGCAGCACCCTCTTCGCATCATCCGTTCTTACGCGGTTAAGGCAAGTACTTGTTTGCTAGTATTGTGAATTATTGTGATGTCTATGGATGCTAGGATGTTATAGATGTTGTTGACCATGATTATTAATGTTGTGAAAATGCGTATGATGCATTGTTGCTTGAGTTTTTGCATGTCTATGAACATGTATGATAGAAGTATGAATAAGTTAAATTCATAAATGATGTTGCCGAGGAGGTATGATTATGATGATTCATGACTTGTGCGTATGCATCATGTTGATAAAATGAAGACTTGGTCATGTGGTGACCAAGCATTTGTTGAGATCCCCGTCATGTATATGACGGGCTTGAGGTCCCCACACTTGTGGAGTGTGGGCTTGAGGTCCCCTTTACTTGCGGAGTATTGGGCAATTGGTCCCTGTGCTTGCGAGCACAGGCATGGTATGCGGCGACGGTCGCATATCTCGCATTACCGGTGAAATGCGATAAAGAGTGAAAGAGAAAAGTTGCATTGCATATTCGCATACATACCTCATGAGATATGTTTTCGAGTAAAGCTTTGGAATGGAATGTTGATCTTTGTAAATATGAGTTTAATGTTTCATTTTGATATTTGGCTGAGTCTTTGGGCTCACCCTTGCTTTTGTTGTGATTTTAGGTACCATTTGCAAGGCGACATGCATGGGAGGAGTAGACTTGAATTGGACACACACACACTGCCATCCACTTTTAAGTTGATAAATTTTTAGTTCATACCTTAATAAAAGAGCAAACGCTAAAAATTGATTATGATTATGCTTCGTGAATTGGATTAAGTGTAATAATGATGAGTAGTGTCTTTTGGATACCTTTGAATATGCTAGTTGCATACATGTTTTGAATGCCTATTGATGATTACGAATCTTGGATTATTTATATATGTTTTATTCAAATGTTGGGACCTCTGGTAGTTACCAATACTGAGAGGAGGCTCGCCAAAAATTTGGTAGAATGTTTTGGCTTAGAATTGTTTAATGTTAGTTTGGTAGCATTCGAGGCTCATGTTGAGGTGGGTGTTACAGTTGGTATCAGAGCGGGCTGTAGGTCCGTGGTGAATGGATTAACAACTTAGGTAACTTAATTTGCTAAAAATTTTGTAATGATTAGTGAACTAAAAAAAACTTGACACACTAGTGCACAGTAGGATGGGAAGGGGTCAAGCATTGCATTTACGTTTCTGTTATGTCGCATCGATCATTGCTGTTATGAACTGAATACGAATGCTTATGATATGATTATTATGATAGCTCTGTAACTATAGTGGTTGTTGAGAGGTTGAGGTCGTGGTTGTGGTCCTGGGCTTTACCAGGTTACACCACCGTTCGTAGTATGAGAATAGCGAAATGACTACCTCGAGTACCCTACAGGTACCGCGAGTGAATACCTTTAGAAAAGTTGTTCAAAGTTGTTCTCTTCTTGAGCTTGATTTAGACCAATTCTGGGTATAGATGCGGATGGTGAAATTTGTTGGGATTTCACTTGGTCTCTGTTTTTGTCTTGGGAGTTCTGCCCTTCTTATTGAAAAATATGATTCATTTATTCGCTTGGTGTTCGAGATCTTTGAAAGTTTGTTGCAAGTTCTTTATTATGTGAAAGCTTTGGCTTTATGTATTTATTTTGGATTATTTCGAGTTTTGAAGTCAATGCCTCTTTTCCTAAAGGAGTTAAAATCCTTTTGTGAGATCCTAATATGTTTAAGCGAGAGGTTTTAAACATAGGAGTTCATTGATAAGGTTTGAGTTCTCAAGTCGGATCTGCGTGGTGCATGATTGATCGTAGCCTAGATCTTTGGAATTGGAGTTGATTAATGTGATGTTGTCATAGGGTATTTACCTTTTGGGTAGTGACAAAAGTATGTCCATACCTAATTGGGGACATAAGAGTTATTAGGAAGTATGGAGCGTTGATGAGACCGGTTTGATCACTATGGGTGATAAATTTAGTAAGTTTCTCCGGTAGATTGGATTTCTTTGGACTCAGCGGATTAACCTAATCCTTTGGGATGGATAAGTCCGAAGGTGTTAGATTAGTGTCATAAGTGGATAGTCATCTTGGAAGTTATCTTTCATGGATAAGTATCGATCATATGTAATTGCTAGGTGCAATTATAAAGTATCAAAGTATGGTGTCGAGCATCGCTAAGAGATGAACTGATGGGATGTAGTTGGCGATCTTTGTTTACTTGATGGTGGAGTGGTAGGATAATAGTGTGTCCTTGATGAGAAGGTTGATCATTAAAATGGTTTAGGTTGTTAAATCGGTTGAATTACTTGATCACAATGGATAACTCTAATTCGTAGGAAGGAGAGATAAGGATGTATTTATTTGTTGTCCTAGTGGATAATAATCTGGAAAATTGCCTTTAATTGGTTGCTTGATGGTCTCATATTAGCTAGTAGGAATGCGAGATAGAGGAAGGATCATAAATTCTCCTATGATTTGTATAATTCATTAAATGTCTCGATAGCCGCTAAATTGGAAGTTGTGTATAAAATGAGTGTGAGCATTATTAATAGGTGAAGAGTTGAAAAAGAAATATAATTTATTCATGTGTATCTCATGAGGAATGTGACTTGTGGTTGCATGCCTTTGTTAAAAGAGTTGACGATAATGATTCTTGTTAATAGTTTATTATCCTTGATGTTAATAAGATTGTACGTAAAGGGTTATGACTTGTGGGAGTGGAGATGATTCTTTTAGAAAGAAGGTAATTTGACCGCCTCTGTAATATCGGTTAAATAGAAAGTTTGGAGTTTTGCATTTGTGAGCTTTTGGTAGTTCATGCTTAATGTGGTGGCTGAAATTGATGAGAAAGCGAGGTGGGAGATTATTCGATGGGTTCTTAAGTGATTAATGTGAATTGTTTTAGAAGTACTTCTTCTTTGGTTGGCAAGTGGTGATGTAAACAAAGGAAATTGTTTTCTGTTAAAGAGAAGAAGAAAAAATGGTGTACCATAAGTATTTGAGGTTGGAGTTCAAGATTGTAACCTGCAACTTTTTTTTCGTTGCGCTTAAGTGTTTCTTGAGTTTCAAAAGCGGTGTTTTATTGTGATTTATTGTTGTCCAAAACTACCCTCTTGTGAACTTGTGCCCTCCAATGTGGTCTCGTCTTTTGTTTTTCGAGATCAACGCTATTTGACTATTTCTCTTGGGTCTCGTGCTCTTTGTGAGGAGTAGTGTTTCCTCGTGTGTTAAAATTTGTAGTCGTTTGCTCTTTCCTATTGAGAAAAGTTTAACAGAAGTGGGCTGCAAGGTCTTTCGGTGTAATGTGGCGATTGGTTGGTGGTGGTCAAGTACATGATCGCAGTGAGAATTATGGGGCCAAGCTATTGGAAGATCGGTAGAAAGTGATTTGATTTTGTCCTAAAACTCTTGAAAGGAATTGGATTTAAATGGAATGATTATCGTTTAAATAAAACTAATTAGTGTTACAACTAGTGAAACCCATAGCGAATTATAATCCAAGAACCTTCAATCATGTTGGAAAGTTGGGATTATCGAAAGTCTAGAAGCTCGATCAATGTGTTAGAGTATCGCGATTGGGTAATTTTGCAAGGTTAGGTATGTGATCTATGACGGTGTAGTTTAATGAGATGTAGGATTAGCGAAGTAATTTAATCGTAATGTCAATTGATGGAATAGTAGGTAAGGTTGAGATGTCGGCAGGTATGCCCTGATTTTAGTGAATAACCTTACGGGAGATAGAATTCTTATAAAAGATAATTTGGTCGAGAAAAATATTTTACATATGAATGATAATGTTTGAGTATGTTTAGAGTGTTGGAATTCTAGTGAGTGAATCAAGTTTTCTCGATCTTTTATACGAAAAGTTGGTTGTAGGAGTCTTGGAGGTTGAATTTGGGCATTGCATTTTTATGCTAGAATATTGGTTGCGGTGGTTATATGTGAAAGCGATAGAATAAGAGTGGATTCCAAATAGTGGGATGATCATTGATAGTATCCTTTCGGTGTAGTAAATGAGAGTGTGTCATATGAATTTCAAATTGGTTATCCTTAATGGATTGAGGATGTGATGGTGGGTGAAATCTATATTGAGTTGTGTTGAGAATTATTTTTGTCAAAGTAATTCATTCGGTAAAGAAGTTGGCTAGAGTGTGATATTGTGGGTTGGAAGAGTCTCCTGCATAAGTGTGGATTTTGTGTTCGGTAGAACATAGCTTTGAGGTTGCCAATTTAAGAGAAATGAGTTAATATGTTATGTAATGATTTAGGATCCTATGGTTTAAGAAAGTTAAATTTTTAAAAGAAAGATTGTGGGAAAGGGTGTGATCTTGGATAGTGAGATATTCTCTTAGTTCTTACTTGAACTATGTGATTATGATGGATGTCAATTATAAATTGAATTGGTTCTTGTCGGTATGTGTGATTCCCTCCGATTAAAAAAATGGTTAATCTGTTTTTGAGTGTTTTCGCCTTTAGCTTGTGTGGCGTTTATTTCTAAACTATCTACTTGGAAAGTAGAAAAGATTTCGTGGTAAATCCATTGATTTTGGATTGGGCTCTTCTAAGGGAGGATGGTTTTGAGTTAGATGCATTATGACTCTTTTGTTTAAGTTCTTGGATAAGTGAGTTGGTAGGCAAGTTCTTTATGCATCCCTTGTCAAAGGAGAAGCTACTTGCATAGGTAAAGTAATCGATCGAGAGTCGGAACAAGAGTTCCGTGTGTTTTGTGCACACGGTGTACTTGATACCAAAGGAAGTTTAACTAGGGGTGTGTTGGACAGGTTCCTTAGTCACGACAAATTGTAGATTGACGTATCGCTAGGACTATCTCAGTACTTGCGAAGTATGCAATGTCTTGTATATTCGGTGCTAAGAGAGCACATGAGAGGTCGGAGCTTGAGGCTTTGTTAGGGCTGTTGGCCAACGAGTAAGACCTTACTTTTGAATCCCGTTTGATGAGTGTACTTGTCAAGGTCGAGAATAGTGTTGAGGTGAAAGACGATGGTATCCGTCAAGGTGGTGTGATCCCATAAGTCCACGAGGAAGTGACTTGGGAATTAGAGTCTTGCATGCGCGAGCAATAATGGAATTGTTCACAGGTGTGTGGTTTTGTTCGTAAATTCTAGCTGTGATTGTTCTTCGAGTAGAGCGATGGAAAGAATTCGGGGTCGAATTCTGTTAAGGGGGGTAGAATGTAATACCCCGTATAACCTTAGAGACTCCAATTGAAAATTTGTGTTAGAGAATGGTTTTAAGCTGGAAGTTCAGGGGTTTTAAACATTTGAGAGAACACAGGCTGTGGGTGAAAGCCCACAACACCTTGGCCCATTAGTGGAGCAGGGGAAGCCAAACCTAGAAAGTACTGTAGCTCACGGGTACTGTAGCGCGCCATACTGTAGCAATGGGAACGTGAGCAATCCCCTTCCTATTGCCATGCCAAGAGGAGAAAAGAAGGAGAGAAAGGAAGAAGAAGAAAGGAAGTGGAAGGGAGAAGGAAAAGAGGAAGGAAAGAAGGAGCTTCGCTGGGTCTCCGCGTTCGTCATCTCGTTCTCCAAGGGTAACCCATGATCTCGTTCGATTAGTCGTGTAGTTTTGCGTTTTGGCAATGTCGGTATTATATCGGTTTCTGGCAGTCTGTATTGCTCGGCTGTTTTGAGGATGTTAAGTGCAAAATTTGATCTGTCGATCTCCTAGAGATTTGTAGGTCACGTCTTTATCTTTCAATAGAGTCTTAGATCACGTCGTTTGGATGAGCGGTTCAAAAGTTATGAATTTCGTAGCGCCGCTGTTCTGCAAATTTGTCGGTATTCTGACAGGTTTTAGTAATCTGACTGGAGCGATCAGTTAAATGAACAATTAGAGAATCTCAGTATAACAAAAGTTGTAGATAACTGTCGTAGCTTTCAGGGAAGGTAAAGAACACAAAGTTTGGACAAACGAGCTAAAAGTTATGATAGTTTTAGTGTACTGTCTAGAGAACCCGACGTGAAAACGATGTTCTGTTAATTGGCATTTTAGGGGTATTAGATGGCCGAATCAGGAAGGGCCACCAACTAGGTTTAGTTGGGAATTTGATAACCTTTCAACGAAGTTCTAGAACACCTCATTTGGACTCCTGTACTAAAAGATAAGAATTTTTGAACATGACTGTTTACAGAGGGTTAGTTCAGCATTTAGAAAATTGGAGTCGGGATCGCGTTACAAGCTATTGCTAGTTAGTGCTTGCTTGTATGGGTTGTTTGGTCCATTACTGTTGTCTTAGTAAACTTTTAAATGAATTTTAGGTGGGAGTGGTCGAAGGCAGCACCCTCTTCGCATCATCCGTTCTTACGCGGTTAAGGCAAGTACTTGTTTGCTAGTATTGTGAATTATTGTGATGTCTATGGATGCTAGGATGTTATAGATGTTGTTGACCATGATTATTAATGTTGTGAAAATGCGTATGATGCATTGTTGCTTGAGTTTTTGCATGTCTATGAACATGTATGATAGAAGTATGAATAAGTTAAATTCATAAATGATGTTGCCGAGGAGGTATGATTATGATGATTCATGACTTGTGCGTATGCATCATGTTGATAAAATGAAGACTTGGTCATGTGGTGACCAAGCATTTGTTGAGATCCCGTCATGTATATGACGGGTTGAGGTCCCCACACTTGTGGAGTGTGGGCTTGAGGTCCCCTTTACTTGCGGAGTATTGGGCATTGGTCCTGTGCTTGCGAGCATGGGCATGGTATCTTGGCGACGGTCGCATATCTCGCATTACGGTGAAATGCGATAAAGAGTGAAAGAGAAAGTTGCATTGCATATTCGCATACATACCTCATGAGATATGTTTTGAGTAAAGCTTTGGAATGGAATGTTGATCTTTGTAAATATGAGTTTAATGTTTCATTTTGATATTTCTTTGAGTCTTTGGGCTCACCCTTGCTTTTGTTGTGATTTTAGGTACCATTTGCAAGGACGACATGCATGGGAGGGAGTAGACTTGAATTGGACACACACACACTGCCATCCACTTTTTAAGTTGATAAATTTTTAGTTCATACCTTAATAAAAGAGCAAACTGCTAAAAAATTGATTATGATTATGCTTCGTGAATTGGATTAAGTGTAATAATGATGAGTAGTGTCTTTTGGATACCTTTGAATATGCTAGTTGCATACATGTTTTGAATGCCTATTGATGATTCGAATCTTTGGATTATTTATATATGTTTTATTCAAATGTTGGGACCTCCAGTAGTTACCAATATAGAGGAGGCTCGCCAAAAATTTGGTAGAATGTTTTGGCTTAGAATTGTTTAATGTTAGTTTGGTAGCATTCCAGGCTCATGTTGGGCTGGCCCAGGCCCAAGTTGCCGCCCATTTGCTCTTTCCCCCCTCTAAAATATCCCGAAAATGAGTTAAGATTTGAATCGAGGAAGATTAATTTTATTTCGGGAGAGATCGATGGTTGGGAAGAATCAAGCGGAACGACGGGAGGGACTAATTGGATTGTTGTCGGTGCTGCAATTTTAGAGGGGAAAGAGCAAATGGGCGGCAACTTGGGCTGGGCCATGGCCCATGAGGGTGGCCGGCCAAGGGGGCTCCTCCCCAAAACCCTAGCCCCTTCCTCTCCTCCTCTTTCCCCTCTAAAATTGCAAAGACCGACAACAATCCAATTAGTCCCTCCCGTCGTTCCGTTTGATTCTTCCCGAACCATCGATCTCTCGAAATAAAATTAATCTTCCTCGATTCAAATCTTAACTCATTTTCGGGATATTACATTCTACCCCCTAACCAGATTCGCCCGAATCTAAGCGCCAATCTTCCGAAAGAAAACCACGACTAGAACTTAACAATGTGATACCAATGCGATCAACTCTTACTAAACTCGCTCACGTGAGACTTCAACTCTCAAGTGACCTCTCTCCAACGAAGAGACCACAACACTAGGGCGTAAATCGGCGTGCGTACTAACGCTCCACTCGACATTCCGGATACACTCACCGGACAAGACTCGAGGTAAGACCTCACTCGATGGTTAACGGCGCAATCGAAACCTCAAACTCGGATCTCCCGGTTACAAGGCGTTACGTACTCGCGCATGGACTCGAGCGACCCGGCGATCGCCAACTAGCGAAAACAACCCAATGTATCTTGGGTTAAACCTCCCAAAGATACCGAACCACACGACATGCACATAGAACACGTAACTCGTGTTCCACCGCTCAATTATACTCCTCACTAAAGCAAAAATCACCTCCTTTAACGAAACACACAACAACAATACTCTTCCTAAACACACTCTTTTACCAAACAAAGCTCAACTGAAAATGAAGAACTCTCAACGCAACCAAACGTTACCAACTCGGTACTAAAAGGAGTCAAATTCAAAATCGATGATTTAACACGAAAATCTTTTCCACCTTCAATTAGAAAATTTGCAAATAAACACCACGATCGCTAAAAGAGAAACCACTCAATTAACCAAATCCATCATTTCTTTTATTCTTTACGAACCGATAAGAATCATATGTACCAAAATCGAGTCAAACTCAACTTACGAAAGATATTGGTCAACAACACAAAACTCAAGCGAGAATCGAGGAAACAATTCACTCCTTTGAGGAAGTATCAAATTCTCGTATCTCTTTTAAGAATAAAATCTCTCTCAACTTTGGAGTTTGATTCATCACAAAACACACTAACTCATCTTTCTTAACTTTACATTCTCAATGTTACACTCAAGTTGAAATACATCATCCACAATTCCGTATAAAGGCTCTATCGACGCCGCAAACTTTATCTCAACAACTCCTCTATCTACATGATTAATTTGACAGATGACTTCCAATGCATCTCAAAATAGATTACACACGCAATCACATCTCCTCAATGTTTTAGAAATAAACAACTTGGAATTCACAGACTCTCAGGTCATATACTTTCTCTAAAGGGCTCTATCAATGATTATCTCTTTGTTGAAACCCACCCTTAATCTACCTCCTCTACACATAATCATTGGGTGCCCCAAGTCCTAGCATAAAATTGCAAAGCCCAAATTAAACTCCAAGATTCCTACAACGAACTTCTCATATAAAAGATAGGAAATCCTCAGATTAAATCAGTAAAATCCCATAATTCCAACATACTCTCTCATTAACATCATCATGAAAATATTTTCTTAACGGTTTACCTTTACAAAGATTATAACCCTCGAAGGTTACTCATTTAAAGCCAAATCACTCTTGACGTTACTCAATATTTTCCATTATCCCATTAATTAACATGGCGATTTGATTACTTTGTAACCCCACTCTCATTAAACCACATCATCAAGAATAACTTTCATAGCCTCGCAATACTACCAAATTGCGATACTCTAATAAATTGATCGATTTCCATACTTGCTAATTCTAATGCTCGGTCAAAAGAACACCAAATCTTGGACTACAACTTGTTAAAGGTCCTACTAGTTGCGACAACGAAATCATTAGCTCCAAAGACAAATATTCTTTTCAACTCAATTCCTCTCCAAGGATTATTCCAATAAATCGATTTATTACTCCAAGCCTCTCGGACGACTTGACACCTAAGGGTTCATCAAACCATCTACTAGGCCACCACTATCTAGATGCCAAGACACCACCTACTGAGACTTTACAATACGGATCGGTTAACCCTTTCTTAGAAGAAGAGGCAAATAGAAATAAGTTTCAGCTCAAAAGAAAACGTTACCACTTACAAAGAGTTACAAGATCAAGAGAAACAATCGAGATAAAGCGTTCTCGAAAACCAAAAGATATGATCAAAGTTGAGCGCACGTCCCACAATCGAGAGAATATCAAACCTCGACGAGAATAAAACACGCTTTTAGAATTCGGAAAACTCTTATGGGCAAGAACAAAGTTTTAGACAAACTTCAATATTCGCAAGTTATGAAACTTTACTTAAATCTCAAATACTTCCACTTTACTCGATTTCCGTTAGTTATAGCATCACCATGGCATTTCCGACAAAGAGTAATTGAAGATCACAACACCTATTCCACTTAGGAACTAATAAAACCTCTCAACACGTCACTTTGCTCTAAACAAATTCAGCTATCACATCAACATGAGTCGAAAGATCACAAATGCGAACTAGAAACATATTCAATTAATTAACATCAGCGGCGATCCGGTCCTTTATACAAAATATTCAATATTATCATCATAATCCCTACCGACAATCACACTAGTAATGTAACAATACACTCTTAGCGAGACTCATCATAGCCTCTTATCCCATCATAAATTTCTCCAAAGGAAACACAAGCCACAAGGTTGAAACAAACCTATTTTAACTAGTTCATACTATCAAATGATACTTTCGCAAAGCACACTATCAGAGGCCACTTACTCAATCACCCACTCAACCATTAGTGTTACTACCAACTGTAACACCCCAGCTCAACATTGAGCCTGGAATGCTACTAAAATTAAATTAAACTAAGCTAAACTAAGACCAATTACAAAATCTCGACAAAACCTCCTTTGTATAGTCGCCTATACCGAGGTTCCAACAATTGGTCAAGGCATTTATCAATATAATCATAATCAGGTTCATTCAAGCGTGTAGAATAATATCATAAACATAACCAAAACTTTCTATTCTCATTGTTACAGTTAACCTGAATCTCAAACTATCCATAGCTTCTAACAGGTAAACATAACATTTAACAATAATTTCTTAATCCAATTCACTCATGCATAAGAGATAATCATAGGAATGTAATCAAATTAACACTATTCTCACAACCATAATCGAATCATAAAACAACCATGGGTATTTCTCGTGAGTCTATTTATTCTTATATGAAGCTAAATGACAATTGCTTAAATGTTGTGAGGTAGTGCGTGCTTTCCAATTCATCTACTCCCTCCCATTCATGCCGGTCTTGCGGTTGTACCTAAAACACATCAAAGCAAGAGTGAGCCCAAAGACTCGACAAGTACCAACAAGGCTAAGCAAGTTAACATTCATAGCATCAATAATCCAAGATGAACAATGCACGAGTAAAGCCTTCATGCTCATGTGTATGCAACCAATGCAATGCACCTTTTTAACTTTATCTCTTTTTCGTATTTTACCGTGAATGCGGGTATACAACCGTCATTGTGTGCCCTTGCTCTGCCCTCCGCACGAGGGACCAAAAGCCTATACACCACATGTATAGGGACCTTTGCCCATCATCCGAATGATGGGGACCTCTTTGCTCATAGCCCACATTGCACCAATGTGGGGACCTCAAGCCCGTCAATACATGACGGGGACCTCAACGAATGCATGCTTGGTCACCACGTGACCAAGCTTCAAGATGATCTCAATATGCACATGCACAACATCTATTCATCATCAATATACCAAGTACAATAACAACGGACATAAATAGAGCATGATCATACTTGGAGCATTCACCAATCTCAATATAAACATCATGCCAAAGCAACCTTACTTCGCTATCATATATCAAAACATGCATGTATGACCAAGTCTCCAACACGATTGGAACATGCAATTGCTCCATGCCCGTCTTTCATATACACGAATTTAACATGTACATAACAACATGTATGATTTAGCAACGCTCAAGGGAAACATTAACCATAGCTTGCATTCATCAAGATAAAAGGAAAACTCATTACGCTAACATTCGTGCAAGGCTACAACAAGCAATCACCACAATCATATCATACAACCGAAAATACGCTATAACCCGAATACTTGCCTCAACCGTGCGAAACGGGCGGACGAAGTGGGTGCTGCCCTTGGGATCTCGCTGCCACTGGACAAGAAGGTAACCCCAAACTAAGAATAACATACTGGACCAAAATCATACATCACATTACAATCAAATCGCTAATCTTCTTATCACGTCTAGCTTTTCTAATTTCTAGCGATCGGTCACTGCGGACAGCAGACTTCAAAAATTCATAACTTTCTGCTC
Source organism: Ampelocalamus luodianensis (assembly GCA_036346255.1). Lineage (NCBI taxonomy): Eukaryota > Viridiplantae > Streptophyta > Magnoliopsida > Poales > Poaceae > Ampelocalamus > Ampelocalamus luodianensis. The sequence goes on from JAYEVH010000120.1 coordinate 59,430, forward strand.
AGGAGTCCAAATAGGATGATCTTGGACAATCTGAAAAGGTAATTGAAATGTCTAAATAAACTTAGTTGGGAGACCCTCTGATTCGGCCATCTACCAGACCTACCAATCTATTTAATCAGAGCAAATATTTCACGTCGGGTTTCTGGACAGCGACAAAGAAACTATCATAACTTTCTCTACGTTCGTCCAAATTCAGTGATCTTTAGTTTTCCTGAAAGCTAAGAGGATTAGCCTCATTTTTCGTTATGGTGAGACCCTCTGGAAACCCCTCTAAATACGCGCTTCTATCAGGTTAACTAACACTAGCAAATCTGCTTCTCTCCAGAAACACAGAAGTACTAATAAATTCATAACTTTGGCTACCGAAGTCCAAATGACTTGATTCTTGTCGGCAATGAAAGGTAACTACGATAGCTACAACTTCCTAGGAGACACCCAGACCCAAATCTGCCTCTAACTTAATCAAAACCGACAAACTTGCCTGCTGCAGAATAGCGACGAACTGGCATCCGAAAATTAGACAACTAGAAAACGACCTAAAACAAAGAACCACGGGTTACCCTTGCCGAAACGGAGAGAGCACACAGCGGGGATGAAGACCACCACGAATCCGCTGCGGATCCCTTCTTCGCTGCGAATTTTGTAATTGGTCTTAGTTTAGCTTAGTTTAATTTAATTTTAGTAGCATTCCAGGCTCAATGTTGAGCTGGGGTGTTACAAGCACATCTTGTACCTTACTTGGATCAACAGCAATGCCTCCTTCAGATAACACATGCCCCAAAAATGCAACCTCTTTGAGCCAGAAAGCACACTTGCTGAACTTAGCATATAATTGATGCCGACGAAGTGTTTCCAGCACAAGTCGCAAATGTTGTTCATGATCCTTATCAGACTTGGAATAAATAAGGATGTCGTCAATGAACACGACAACGAACTTATCCAAGAATTCCATGAACACTGAATTCATAAGATTCATGAAATAGGCTGGAGCATTGGTCAGACCGAAGGACATAACAGTATACTCGTACAAACCGTAACGAGTAGAAAAAGCTGTTTTAGGAATGTCCTCAGCTCTAACCTTGATTTGATGATAGCCCGACCTCAAATCGATCTTTGAAAAGACGCGGGCACCAACCAACTGATCAAAAAGATCATCAATTCGAGGCAGAGGATATTTGTTTTTGATGGTGACCTCATTTAACGGACGGTAATCCACACATCCGTAAAGTGTTGTCTTTCTTTTGACAAAGATTGCCGGCATCTCCAAGGTGAGGAGCTCTGGTCGAATAAATCCTTTGTCGAGCAATTCTCGAGTTGTTTCTTCATTTCAACCAACTCATTGACAGCATTCGACACGGACTCTCGGATATCGGAGCGCTTCGAGAACGAGTTCAATAACAAACTCCACTTCCGATCGGTGGTAAACGGGAAGGTCTTGTGAAAAACATCAACATACTCACTGACAATTGGTACTGACTCCAAAGAAGGAGTGGTATCAACTCGGTGAGCACAAAGATGAGAGCCAATTGCTTTGGAATGGTAAACAACTCGAATACCGTCTGCATTGGTCATGGAAATAGACCGTTGGGAACAATTGATTTGACCTGGTTCTTGGACACCAATCCATACCCAAAATGACGCCCAACCTTTAGAGTCAATCACAATTAGATTTGCTAAAAACTTTACCCCAAGGATTGTTATGTTGACCCCACAAGAGATCTAATCGGTTTTAAAGACCGACCCAGGTGATTGAATAATAAAAGATGGTTGGAGGGTATGCATATCTAACTGATGTTGAGCAACAAAATGATTGCTAACAAAGAATGAGATGCTCCGAGTCAAATAAAAAGAGTCGGATCTGAAATTAACTAGGAGCATACCCATAACAACTTCAGTGTAGCCTCTTCACAGATGATGGTTCACATGCCCACGATGGAGCCGATCGGCTTTGATAGGGGCCTCTCGAAGGCTGGCACGCACATTAGCACCGGATAGGGTCGAACAGAGGCAATCCTTGCCGCTTGCCACACACTTGTTGGCATAATGCCCTGACGACCACAATGAGCAGATAACCCCGGTTAACATTGTTAACAGGACGGGCTGATTTCCACTAGGTCTGGCCCGATTGGTGGGAGGAGATGGACGAGGCAAACACCGCCGCCTTGGTGAAAATGGAGCGGTGCTCGTGGTGGTCTAGACAACCACATACAAGGCCTTGGTGAGTCGCCACCGTGAATAAATCGAGAAGTCCTGCCGCTTATGTGACTCCTCCAACGCCTTGCTCTTACTTCTCGGCCACAATTGCTTTATTGACCAAATGAGAGAAATTTCAAGTCATGCAAAGCCACCGCCATCTGCAGCTTCTTCGATAGCCCATTCAAGAACCGTTTCACGACGAAGGTCGGTCGAAACATCATCAGGGGCATATCTGGCAAGAAAGTTGAACTCATGAAGATATTCGGTCACAGACTTTTGCCCTTGCTTGAGAGCGAGAAATTCTTGTTGCTTGATCATCATGACCCCTTCAGGAATATGAGCTTCGCGAAAGGCTTCCACGAACTCATCCCAAGTAGGGACATGTCCAACAGGCTGAATGGCAAGAAGATTATCCCACCATATGCTAGCTGGCCCATCGAGCTGATAGCTGGCAAAAAGAACCTTTTCCCTTTCGGAGCATTGAGCAATCAAAAGCTTCTTCTCAATGGTCCGAAGCCAATCCTCAGGTTCCATGGGATCCTGAGAACTGGAGAACACCGGCGGGTTAGTTCGCTGAAAGTCAACAAGACTACCCTGCACCTGGTGGCCTCCTGCTCTGACGGCTGATGCAATAGGAGAAGAAGTATTGCGCGCAATCTGCTCCAAGATGCGCGTCTGGTCCATCCGGTTGCGCTCAATTTGCATGAGCACATCGGCCATCGAAGGTGGTGGAGGAAGCTCCTCTTCCTGGGGACCACCTTGCGGACCTTGAGAGCTGGAGGGTTCAGTCGGCCCTCCCTGAGAATGAGGCACGGGAGTCGACATGCCCCTCCCTTGTTGCGCTTGCGCACGAGTAGTGGGTCCTGTCATCCTGTTACCACACCATGGTTAACAACACAACAAGGACATACTCGGCAAACACAAACAAGGTTACAATTAGAAAAGAAACAAACACTGTACATATAATGCATCATGTTATGTTATGCATTCAAGTTAACACCAAACCAGAAACTTCATATATATACAACAAAAATTTCGGTTCCAATCTTACATTATAGTCGGCCATAATGTCAGATTACAAACCGAAAGTTAAACCTACATACTTTGTACAAAATACTACTGCCCTATTACATACAATTTATTTAAGGGCAGCTACTAGACTAAAAGACACTCAACCACGAGGGTTCATCGTCGAGGTGCTAGCGTAGAGATCCCGGTTAAAGTTCACCGGAAACTCATTCAAAAGATGAGCTCCAGGGGAACCAGTATCAACAGGATCCAACGGGCTAATGAGTCGCCTCAGGGAACCCAACAGTGGCTGATGACCTCCAGGAGGTGAAGTCCGCAGAGTGCGAGGAAAGCTCGCAATCATCCGGGCTTGGCGACTTGTCCATAAAGCAGCACGCACCGGCCACTTCGGAAGTCGGTAAAGAGGTGGTGCAAAGCGGCGGGGAGGTCTCGTTGTCACCATAAAGCACGTTGCGAGGAACGCGGTTCATGTTGACTCCAAGAAGGTACTCACGGGCCTCATTAAGCGATGCCTAGTTTCCCATAGTTCCCTCACAAGGCGCGATGGATTTGGTCCATGATGCGGACCATCCTCGCCAACCGTCGCACTCGGGTCTTCGCCAAAGCGTATCTCAAGCGAACATGTTCACTTCGAGGTAGGGCCTTGATTCGGAAGTGGTCATAGGGTGGTTGAGACAATTCCGTCAAATCATGACGAAGAAGGCTCATCATCCTACTTGCGCTTCTGACGCCATAGCCTCAGGTGGCAAGTGCTTGGACACGATGAAGGAACAACGCCGCTACGTGCCTAGCGATGACATTGATGAAGGCACGGTACTCCTCCATCCTCGGGCCTCGGTCTCGTCGATAAATGGCATACTCGGTGATAGGTGAAATTGGAGCGCCACATCATGTCCCGGTAGTCTGGAACCCATCAACATCTTCACTTCGAGTCTCCTTGACCAAGTACCAACCGCTCATCTATAGACAAAAGACAGGATAAGAAACAATTCACTTTTAAATAAACCAACAGAAAGTTGGGCAAGAAGTGACATTAAGGAGGATAAGGAATAAAAGATGTCATACTTAAGCTTTTCAAAATTATACTACTACTTGAAATAATTTTATTAGAAGACTCTCTAACAACTTCGGCCATGCTACTTCTAACCTACAGGCAACGTATGCTCTGATACTAACGCTGTGGGGACCCCCGGTTATTGGAAATGTTACTAATTAAATTCATGCTGTAGCACAATTGTTAATGAAGGAACAAGATCGCCTTTATTAAAAACCATGCTAAAGATATAAATTTAACAAGTGATGATCCAAGAAACAGATTCCTGATATATATGATTCACAATGGTTCCCAGGATCAACGACCATTGCATATATATCCTTCATCAACATTGCATCAAACACATACAAGTCATACATTTATATAATTAAACATAAGGTTACATCATTCTGTTAGTACTACAATATTAAGTGACTTGGTCACTTTAACAGTATACAGCGGAAGCAAAATAAACGGAAAATGTCCACCAATGGCCTCATCCACCCGCAGGCAATTGCGTGGAGGGAAGAAGTAGCGTTACTCGTTAGCGTCACCCTGATCGGCGCTAACGGGTACTTCATAAAGGAAACCGTCCTCACCTGCAACAATAGGTGATAGCACCTTGAGTACGGAAGGTACTCAGCAAGTCTTACACAAACTAATTAAAGAAAGTGGTTATTAGAGCCTATTCAAAGGAGTAGAGTTTTTACATGCATAAGGTTACAACAGGAAGGTATAAAGGTTCAAATTTGCATAAAGCGATACATCTTAACCTACAAAGGTTAAATTTTGATAAAGCAATTTAATAAATCAAAGTTTGCTTAAACCGTAAGTAAATGACATAAAAGTAACAGATGCGATTGCATGATTCCCTCATGCAAACCAAAATAAACCAAAACAGATTTTTGAAAATCAAAACTTCTATACTGGTGACATCAATTCAAGTTATCGTCCATGACCGTGGACACGCTATTCGAACAGTTTATACCTCGCAGGGTGTACATCTTTACCCACATGACTTAGCTAGCCCGTTGCCTTGGATGCCTCCGAATGATGACATACTTCCTTTGGTATGCCGACCGGGAAACTAAGATTTGGTATTTTCAACAAGCCAACACTATTGAGTTGGACCCCATGTGTGAACTGATCCCGCTTAAACAACGATCGATAGCATCTGTCTGGCAACCGGCACACATGTTGCGTCGATGAATGCCGATCCAAACAATTTAATGCGAATTGGGTTCCCTACCCATAGTAGAATGCTATCGGCACCATTAAGGTATCGTATATGCGACGAGGCACATATACGCCCTCACCTCCTAAGAACATCGATCTCGACATACAAGCTCACATGGCATAAAACGCGGTCCTCGGACGAGCATCTATGCCATACAAGGTCAATACACATATCCTTACTCTCCTGTTTCCAACTCAATAGTCTCAACATTTTACTTAACCAAACAGCGCCCATACACTGCATGTGGAAATGCGTGGGGACTTGAACCGAATAGTCGAGTTCGGTCCTTAATTAACCGAACAAGTCCACCACAAAACCCAATCTCGTGCGAAAGCACCATCACTAGCTTCCTCTTGTCGGATCAATTTGAATTTCAAATACAAGACCTGATTTAAAGAAACCGGACAAAGAGTTTAAAATAACCATAGTTCATGGTGATTCCCATGTTTGACAAGATATGCTTGCCAAACTCTAAAATCTCTAGACTGCATGTCTAAGCTAAAACTGAAAATATAGCTTATGATATACAGTACTATGCTAGGGTTAAGTGTATGGTGGCAATTGAGGTAATCCATCATGTTTGGTCATAGTTAACTACTAACAGATCACATTTTGTACTTTCAGAAAAATAGCATGCACAGATATCACTGGATTTGTAAAAGCTATTGTACAAAATTTGGGATCAATATGGTGCAAAGAAGATGCTTGCCTTGGTAATAATAAACTTCTGTTGCAGGCTCAGGTTGTTCAGAAGTATATTCAATTGCTTCAACAGAATCAGATTCTAAAAGAAGCAATAAGATCCAATAAATACCAAAACTGACAAGAAACTCAAAATGAAGGAAAAATGCATGATTAACAGCATGCTTAAGTTATATTTACCCTAATAGTGATAATAACCCATTTTATAACCTCTTTTTTGAAAGACGAAACTAGGGTTTAGTTCAAAGTTCTAGTTTTGATTTTGAAAATAATAGAAACAGAGACAGATTCTAGATTTGGGGAAAAGGAAACCAGATCACGCAAAGATTTAAAAATGAAACTCAAGAAGATCTTTTAGGATAATTAACATCCTAAGTTAAACCCAATCTAACCTTAATCGGTTAGACTACCAAAACTAAAGAAGATTTGTATTGTCGGTTAAACCGACAATAAAGAACAGAGGCAAATCTCTGCTAACAATCTAAAGAGATGATAACAAGAATGAAAAGAACAACTTGTTAAGCTACTAGGGTTTAGTTTAGACCTAACTGGGATAACAAGTCGACAGGAGAAACCCTAGGTCTTAAAAATGACACAAAAGGCTGAAAAGCTAGAATAACAACTTTTCAGTTTGAAGCAAGATCAAGCTACTGATGCTTAAAAGAATGATTCACAGCAGCTTCTAAGGTTCTTAAGATGCTCAAGATGTCGAAACTAGGGTTTTTGGCTTACCAGTATGGAAAGATACCAAGAACTCTGAAAATTTGAGGTTGATCGACAGAGAGATCAAGTCTGATTTAACCTGCAAAAGATACCAAATCTTTAATGCAAGGTAAAACCAGTGCTTAAGGATGGATAAGCAAAGGATAGGAGCAAGAACTCCTTTGGATGACAAGGAAGAAAGTGAGCTTCAGTGGTCAACAATGGCCGCAACTCAAAAGCTAGGGTTTATATATGGGAGTGAGCTCTGAGCAAATGGGAAAGGTCTAGAGCTTGATGAGGTGTCCCTTTAGGGCTAAATATCCCCAAAATTTAGTTGCAAAACTTTGGGATAAATCCTCCTTTGATTTCGAGAGAAGATCGCGCAGAGAGACAAGGAAGATGATAAGAACCATCGACATGTGGGTCCATTGGCGATCCACGACAGTAGCGCCTCCTAAAATGCGATAAGAACAACAACCGTCCGATTAGAAATGGCGGTGTGATAAATAGATAGATTAAATGATTTGAATCGATTGCGATTAATATGGACCGCACGATCTAGATCGGCCGATCGGGATTAAAGCGGAGCTCAAAGGAATCTCGAGATCCACTTTCAAATCGGGCGTTGGATTGAAATCCAACGCTCGCTAAAAGAATACACGTCACCTCCTTTAGATGCGATGGCGCAACACCGTTGGATTTGATTTCTACGGTCGGGATGGAAAGTTGAACCGGATGGTCCGATTGCATACACTCGTATGGACCTTGCGATTGAAATCCAACGTTCCACCGATTTTGGGCTTTAAAGGCCCACGGTCAAAAAGGAGCGCCGTAGGATTGAAATCACTACTACGAAAGCCTCATCACGAGCGGTTCGGAATTGTCATCACGAGCGGTTTCCAACCGATGCGTATGCATCGTCTGTGGTAGCAGCGGTTATCACGAGCGGTTTTTGAGCCGTGCGTGATAAAGCTATCCTGACGGTTGGAACAAGAGCGTGCGTGAAAACAGCTATCACAGACGGTTCAGAACAAGAACCGTCTGTGATAATCTCTTGTTCCGAACCGTCTGTGATAGGTTTTTTGATTGCAAAAAAAAAATTTCCATTTCATGGATACACTCATACACATACACTGCCATTTCCGAAACCTCCCAAACATGGATTCATTGATACACATACATGGATTCCCAACTCCTAAACCTCCCAATAAATTTCTCAAGCTATGGATTCATGGATACATGCATACACTCGGTCATATACAAGTACCAACAGAAGTAGAATCTGAAGGAGAATCTAACAGAAATCTGAATATGAATCTAACACAAGTACCACAAGCTCATACATACAAATCTGGATCTGAATCTAATAGAACCTCATATACAAAAGTACCAACAGAACCTCATATACTAGAGACATCAGCGTCGGAGGAGGACTGGAGGAACTCGGCGTCGGCGTCGGCGTCAGAGGAGGACTAGAGGAGGTCAGTGTTGGTGTCGGCGTCGACTCTCAGCTGTTGGGGAGGAAGACCACGTCGAAGGTTGGGGACTGCGGGAGCAAGGGAGGCCGGAGCCTAGAGGTGTGCGGGGGCGAGGAGCTACTGGGAGGCGGAGGAGCAGCTACGGCCGGAGCTCGGAGGAGGCTGCCGGAGCAAGGGAGGACCGAGCCCGGAGGAGGATCGGGGCTGCGAGTGCGAGCGGCGTCCATAGGAGGTCGGCCATAATATATAAGGACATATTTTGCCTCCGCGCCGCGCGAATCACGAGCGGTTTCATACAAAAACCGTGCAGTGATGACAAATCCTGAGCAGTTCGTATCACGAACCGCTCATGATAATAACTCATCGCAGACGGTTCTTAATACGAACTGTCGTGATAATCATCACATCACAGACGGTTGGTATTAAGAGCCGTCTGTGATTTGGATTTTACTATGGCTTAGAATTTTCCTTACTCTCTAATTTTACTATGGCTTAGAATTTTCCTTACTCTCTAATTTTACCATGGCTTTCAAATTTTACCATGGCTTAGACTGATTTTACCACCATGGCTTTCAAATTTTACCATGGCTTAGACTGATTTTACCATGGCTTAGAATTAGAGAGTAAGGAAAATTGAAAGCCATAGTAAAATTACCATGGCTTAGAATTAGAGAAGCCATAGTCTGATTTTACCATGGCTTTCAAATTTTACTATGGCTTAGACTGATTTTACCATGGCTTAGAATTAGAGAGTAAGGAAAATTGAAAGCCATAGTGAAAATTGAAAGCCATAGTAAAATCAGAGAGTAAGGAAAATTGAAAGCCATAGTAAAATCAGAGAGTAAGGAAAATTGAAAGCCATAGTAAAATCAGAGAGTAAGGAAAATTGAAAGCCATAGTAAAATCAGAGAGTAAGGAAAATTTAAAGCCATAGTAAAATCAGAGAGTAAGGAAAATTGAAAGCCATAGTAAAATCAGAGAGTAAGGAAAATTTAAAGCCATAGTAAAATCAGAGAGTAAGGAAAATTTAAAGCCATGGTAAAATCAAAATCCTGACGGTTGTTAATCCCAACCGTCTTTGATGAGGATACACACCGACGGTTGGTATCACGAACCGTGCATGAAGTATCATAGACGGTTCGTTATACTAACAAATGCGTGATGAGGTGTCTCATCACGACGGCTCCTTCTTCCAACCGTCAGTAATACTTCACGACGGTTGGTATAAGGAGCCGCTGCGTGATGAGCACTATCACGAGCGGTTTTTATTATGAACGAAATGCGTGAAGTATCCTGACGGTTGGTAATAACAACCGTATGTGATGAGCACTATCACGCAGCGGTTCCAAAGGAACCGTCGTATAAGTTCAACTGAGCGGCTCCTTTGGGAACCGTATGTGATGAGGTGTCTGGTATGGCCTGTTTTGTAGTAGTGAATCCAAAGGCCCGGATAATCGCGCGCCTTTGATTTCAACTTGAAATGAGCGACGCGGTTAGATCAGAAATGAACGGTCACGATTGTGCGGGGATCCGGAGTCGTCCGAATGCATACACCAATCTGGACCACACGATGAAGATCCAACGGCCCAGAGGAGTGCGGGCTTTAATAACACGCGGAAAAAGGAAAAGCCGTAGGATTGAATCTAACGGCTCAGATAAAAGCGCGCCTTTAAGTTTAAAACGAAAAGGGGTGCGCTGTTGGATCGAGAACGAATGGTGGAGATTGAATAGGGATCCGGAGTTGTCCGGTTGCATACACCGATCACGCTCGTTGGATTAAGATCCAACGGTGGAGGTTGATCTCGTACACGTGGACAGCTCGTGTGATACCGTGAGCTCGCCCATTCGATTGAAGATCGACGACTCGCATCACGCGTGAGTTTTGAACTTGCGCCCAAGCGTGACAGAGTTAGACCACTTGCACTGGGTTGGACTCAACCACGAAGGTGCAAGTCGCTACAGTGCTAGGGCTAGGTTTAGACCAGAAGGTTGACCAGAACCTATTCAAATGTTTATAAGGTTTGACTGGGCTTTTAAAATAGCAAATAAATTTGTAAAATCATGAAATTTTTACTGTAAGCTACTGGGATGATATATTTCCCAGATAAATTTTATAAACCACATTTTCACTTTGTAAAATACATAAATATTTATTTCAGGCCGAAAATATTTATTTAAAGACAATAAATTTTTCTTTAAGCCCAAATAATTTCTATAAAAATGCAACAAAAATATTTTTAGCCAAGATAATTTATCTAGGCTTTAATAAAAATACTTCCCAGTCATAATACAAGTTTTATCTTGTATTCCTTTAAGACTTCAAATGGTTCTTTAGGGTTTTGGCTAAAAAGGAAGGTTTTTAATTTGTAACATGCTGCCCAAAGTGTGGAAATGAACAGTAATGCTATGAACAACACCTCATTACTGTTCATAAAGCATTTTATTACTGTTTATAAAATTGGGGCTGTTACAGCTACCAAGGCATTGTTTTGTATTCCTAACTTGCAATCCAATGCTAAGTCTTTCATGGGCAATGCTTTGCAACAAGGAGAGAGAACAAACTTGTCTTCGGCCATGAGAAACCCTAGCCAAGGAAGGAGCCTTTGGACGAATGCCAATCTAGCCAAGGGAAGTTGCATACAGCGCATCAGAGGCCACCGTGTTGTTGGTCAACGCATGCGGCTTCCAAGGGATTGAGCCGAGGAGGAGCAGGGCTTGTTTTGGCCGAGATAGAATTGGGCCACGGAGAAAAGCTTTGGTGGTGTGTGGGGAGGTGTGAGGAGTCCGAGCCAAACCAGCAAGGGAGTTGGCATGCGTGTGGCACCAAGGTGGAAACATAAGGAGTTCGGGCTAAACCAACAAGAAAGGAAACCAAAGGAACCAGGAGTTTGTGTTGGCTCGGTTTGGGTTCAAGAATCTAAATAGGCTTCATGTTAGTATTTCCAAAATTGCTTATAATATCTGGTTTTGCAAGTAGTCCAAATAGAATACTAGATTGATTGAGTAGATTTCGGTTTACAAAGAAGAATCCAAAGTTGAGCTTTACGGATTCTAGATTCCAAAATAAAAAGTGTCCTGGTTGATGAGGACATCAACCCTAAGGATGCAACCACCACTACTTCGACCCGCTGCACTGCATCCTCTACTTCTGCGAGACTTCCATATTTCCCGGTTGGACCGTCGAGCTTCGTCTACACGCCATGGTGCTATGTCTACATACCATGGTGCTACGTCTACATACCATGGTGCTGCGTCACCAATTATTGGCCCACGGGCTATGTAATGTATTGGTTGACGACTTGGCCCACCTAGTGACTAGCCCCCTAGGCTCGTACTGTTCATGTGGGCACTATTCAAGCATAAACAGTACCGTGAACAGTACTCGCGCCCTAGGGTTTCCCCCTCCTGGCCGCCCTCCTCATATAGGAGCCGCCGCCCTTTAGTTTTGCTGTGGTTTTTCTTAGATAATATTCTGCTTTGTAGTTTTTGCCGTTCATCCGTTTGAGGAACCCCAACTTGTGTGCTTCAATTATTATTCACAATACAGATTGCATCTTCTACTCTCTTGCTTGTGTTCTCGATTCGCCTGCAGGAGATAGCCTTCTTGGCGAGGTCAACCGCGTTCGGCACGGTTGATAACCACGGAGCAGTGGTGTAGTGATTGCGAGGGGATCGATCTATTCGGGTCGGAGCCTTCGGATCATCAACGTTGTGTTCTCCACAATCGACGTATCAGTACCTATCGGAAGATCGGGCCACACTCACATCAGTTGGTATCAGAGCTTCAGTTGCTCGTTAGGTAATCTCAGTTTTCCCCTTTTAGTTTCGGTACTGTTCATCCTCATAGAACTCCAGAAAATTAGCCTCACAAAAATAATTGTTCGTTGTGTTCTTCCGCCGTCCCATCACCCCATTGAGCCATTGCAATTTTCGTTTCAGTCTTTTGCTTGTTGAATTATTGATTGCATCGTCGTGTCGGTTACTGGTTTCTAGTCTAGTTAGAGTCTAGTGCGTCGTTGTCTAGTTTGCATCGTGTTTCCTTCGCGTAGCTTGTTCTTGTTCTAATTTGTTCTACCACCGCCGCCGCGCGACCCCATCTGCTACCATCCCTTGCCGCTGGAATCATCACCATCAACCACCACCACCCAACCCTGCCGCGCCACCACATCAATCCGCAGCAGCCAACAAAATTCATCCACCAGCACAACTCCCAGACGCTCTAACCTACAAAATCACTACTGCGGCATCCACCAGTACATCTTCCTACCGCGGTTGCCCTAGCCCTTGTTGTCGCAACCTTCTTGACACAGCAACGGCCACCAGCCTTGTCGCCGCTGTGTAACTCGGCCACGGCAAAACCGATTTGATCTCGGGGTGAAAACCGATTGTATCTCGGCTGCATATCTCGGCCTAGCTGGTTTTGGGATCAAGTAGAAGAAAAAAAGATACAAAGAGTTTTGATTTCGGGCCCAGAGAGAGAAAAAAAAGAGAGAAAAAAATCAGAAAAAGAAAAAGAAAAAAAACAGAAGAAGGCAAAAGAGAGCCCTCTGTTTCGAAAATTGGAAAGTGCATCAAACTTGCACAAAAATCAGTGAAAATTGGTGGAGCCCTTCCTGATATAGCCACCAGGTCCCAGAAAAACTTTGGGCACGTTTGGCTCACGGATCAAAAGATATAGCAGTTTGAAGTTGAAACTGAAACGAATTCGAGTCAGTTTCCGACACCCCTTCACTAAAACGGGCATAACTTTTGCATACGAAGTCGGAATTCGACGTTCTTGTGCTCGTTTCGAAGCTATCGACGACGCGCATCTTAAAATCGGCCACCTTTAGCAATTGTCGCCCTCAAAGATCCCCAAAATCGGCCATCTTTAGCCCCGAAATCACGTCACAAGTTTTCTATTTTATGTTTTTTGTGATTCTTTCGGTCTTGCCTTCGGAATTTGGGGTTTGTCCAGTTGAGAAAGTTGTAGATCTCGTCAAAACCTTTCAAATGAGTATATATAAGCCACATAAAACTTTGCTTGTTCATTGTTTGAGACTAGCTGTTGTTTCTGCTCAATCTAGAGGGCCGTCTATGTTGCACATTTTCTCTGTTTTTATGCCCTACATCGCGTGAACTATCTTGTGCCCTTAGAACGAAGTTTGAGTAGTTGGCTAGCGTCTCTCCTAGCACTTGTTGTGAGGCTTTCCATTGCTTACATCAAGTCACATTGATCGTTGTGTGTGCGTACATACACTTCCCTCCATAGGGCGGTGATTTGCTAGCTTTGATTAGGCTAGGATCAGCAACATTGGCTAAGTACTTTGAACAATCTTTCAACTTGCATTAACTGAATTGATTATTGCTAATCCTTTGCTACATATTGTGCCTTCCAAGCTCCACCTACTCTTGATCAGAACAGGATCCCTCTTGCAATCGTACCCACACTCAACACGGTATCACGAACCAGCCACCGGCTGTACCACCTCTTGTATGCTTTGGTAAGAACACTTGTAATAGTGTGGTAAGACGCTTGAGAGTGTGTGATTCTGCCGTCCATCACCTAGTAGTTGATAGGGATAATACCTTTGTGTTGTCTTTTGTTTTCTACTAACCATGGCAGGTGAGATGACTGATGAGAAAGAGTGCGTGGTAAAGGGAGAGCTCATGACGCTCCTGGATGAGCAACGCACAACCATTAATGAGGACATCGACAGGAAGCTTCAAGCTACTACAACTACATTGCAGCGATCAATCAGCGATAGTCTTGCAGCGCTCACTATATGCCTTGAAAGAATGGTGAATCGACCACCTCACAACGGACGCGAGTATGATCAAGATGCAGCCCAAGATCTTGAGGTGGATGATGATAATGAGAGCCGAAACCGCGACGCCGGGGCTGCCCTTGCTGACCATGATGCACGTCAACGACACCGCCTACATCACAACCGTCACGGTATGGGAGGTAATAATTATTTTCAACACAACAATGCTCGTGTTAATGATGACCCGTTTGCTAAAGTTAAATTTACCATACCATCTTTTGCGGGTGTTTATGATGCTGAAATTTATCTAGATTGGGAGATGACAGTTGAACAAAAATTTAATGCCCATCTAGTTCCTGAAGTGCATAGAGTCAGACAAGCCACTAGTGAATTTAAGGATTTTGCTATCATTTGGTGGAATCAAATAGTTAATTCTGGCTTAACACCTGATACATGGGATAGATTGAAGGTAGCTATGCGTGCTAGATTTGTTCCTCCTACTTTTAATCGTGATATGCGTAAAAAATTACAGTGCTTAGACCAAGGTAATAAATCTGTTGAGGAATACTATCAAGAACTACAAATAGGCATGCTGCGTTGTAACGTTGTTGAGGATGAGGAGGATAAAATAGCTCGTTTTTATGGTGGCTTAAGGCGTGAAATTCAGGACATAGTTGATTACAAAGAGTATAATGATATCAATAGGTTGTTCCAGCTTGCTTGTTTGGCAGAAAAAGAATTGCAGGGAAGACAACAAAGGACTAGGAGCAACTTTGGAAGTACGTCTACATCGAGACCGACGCCAGACAAGCCAACACAGCCCCACCTACATTGTTGACCGCTGCCCCTCCGTGAGTAGGGCACGTTCAGCAGCACTGCCACCACTGTCACGTGCATCCGAGGCAAGTAAATCTACTAGTGTGCAGGCACCAGCGTAGAGCTTTTCATCAGTTGCTTCGACGGGTTGCACGACGGGAATTGTGTGCCACCGTTGCAAAGGGATGGACCACTTCATGAGAGATTGCCCAAGTCAGCGAGCATACATTGCGACAGACGACGGTGGTTATGCAAGTGCTAGTGATGTTGAGGATGAATATGCTCTTGCAGCTAACCTTGCAGGTAATGATGATGATCATGAGACAGATAGCGATGGTGATGAAATTTTAGGTGCCGCTGCTACTAAGAATTATAGAACCTTAATTGTGCAACGAGTATTGAGCACTCAAATGGAGCAAGCGGAGAAGCTACAACACCATAATTTGTTTCAGATGTTCCTCATCGTCAAGGATCGCCGTGTTCGTGTTATAATTGATGGCGGGAGCTGTAACAACTTGGTGAATTCAGATTTGGTCAAGAAGCTTGGCTTGACCACACGTGCGCATCCTCACCCGTACCACATTCAGTGGTTCAACAACAGCGGTAAGGTGAAGGTAACACAATCTGCGAGAGTGCATTTTTCCATTGGTTCCTATCATGATGTTGCTAATTTTGACGTAGTGCCTATGCAAGCTTTGCTCACTTTTATTAGGGCGTCCATGGAATTTGATCTTGATGCAACTCATCATGGTAGAAGTAATAAGTACTCTCTTATGCACAAAGGAAAGAAACTAACTTTGCTACCTTTGACACCTACTAAAATTGTGCAATGTGATAAAGAGATAGCTGCAAATGAGATGAAAGAACGTGAATAGGAATCTGAAAATCAGCAAGTAGTAAAGAACAATTTCCCACCTAAGAAATAGAAGTTGGCACCTAGTTCTAGTAATGAGGGAATTAAATTAAAGGGTTGTGTCATGCTTACAACCAAACCTATTCTTGCTGAAAATTTTGATAATGATATGCCATGCGACGCATTGAAATGCAAAGATGCTTTATTTTCTCTTCATGATACATCTAGCTCTTTGCCGTCTGCTGTCACTAACCTTTTGTAGGAAAGTGATGATTTGGAGACAACGATTGAGTCGAGGACGACTCAAATTCAAGAAAGGGAGGATGATGAGGACATCAACCCTAAGGATGCAACCACCACTACTTCGACCCGCTGCACTGCATCCTCTACTTCTGCGAGACTTCCATATTTCCCGGTTGGACCGTCGAGCTTCGTCTACACGCCATGGTGCTATGTCTACATACCATGGTGCTGCATCTACATGCCATGGTGCTGCGTCACCAATTATTGGCCCACGGGCTATGTAATGTATTGGCCGACGACTTGGCACATCTAGCGGACGATCTGGCCCATCTAGTGACTAGCCCCCTAGGCTGTACTGTTCACGTGGGCACTATTCAAGTATGAACAGTACCATGAACAGTGCCCGCGCCCTAGGGTTTCCCCCTCCTGGTCGCCCTCCTCATATAGGAGCCGCCACCCTTTAGTTTTGCTGGGGTTTTTCTTAGATAATATTCTCCTTTGCAGTTTTTGCCGTTCATCCATTTGAGGAACCCCAACTTGTGTGCTTCAATTATTATTCGCAATACAGATTGCATCTTCTACTCTCTTGCTTGTGTTCTCGATTCGCTTGCAGGAGATAGCCTTCTTGGCGAGGTCAACCGCGTTCAGCACGGTTGATAATCACGGAGCAGTGGTGTAGTGATTGCGAGGGGATCGATCTGTTCGGGTTGGAGCCTTCGGATCATCAACATCGTGTTCTCCACAATCGACGTATCAGTACCTATCGGAAGATCGGGCCACACTCACATCACTGGTGGTTTGCGTTTAGGTCTTTGAATCTGAGTGGATTGCATTTTGTAGTTATTTTCAGCATCTAGGTTGGTTTGTGCTTGCGTGGGAGGTGATTTAAACCCCTAAGGCTACAACATGCAAGAGGATTAGAATTTTGATATTGAATAGAAACACAGAAAAGCCATGTTGGTTTTTTTAGCGCAATTTGTGCTTGAGATCAGGAAAAAACTTTCTTAGGGTTTTCAGTACTACATGAGGATTGGAGGGTGGTTGTTCTTCCAAGACTCATAATTCCTTGTGGATCAACTCACCAATTCGTGGAATCATCAAGTGTGCACAGTTTTGTGGTGTTCTTGCTATTATAGGATCAAGGATAACCAACTAGAGAGGGTGAATACGAGGTTTTAAAAAAAATTCAATTAGTTAACAATTTTAATCTTGATTGTCCTAACAAAGATTCCTAGCACAAATACAATGAAAGAGCTATTATGTTTTTTAAGACAATTATACACTCATGTCAATACTAGATACAATTCTAGCTAAGCAAATCTACACAAGTAAATTGCTATGCAGAAATAGTAGAGACAAAGAATAAACCACAATGGAGATAATGATGTTTTTCCTGTGGTATTGAAGACTTGCCAGTCTTCACTAATCCACATTGAGGAAAGTCCAAATGAATTTGACAGCTCCATGAATTAAGCATTAAACCTCGATCACTAGAGTTGCTCTTTCTCCTCTCCGGAGGTGGTGAGCACAACATCACTTCACAATCCGTTGTCGGGACTCTTCACAATCTTCTTTGAAGAGCTCACCACGCAAACTTCCTCCAAAACCATCTAGGCGCCAGCATGCACCAAGAGTAATAAACCAAGTGTTTGCTTGAGGAAACTAAAGTTCCAACAAGATCAACTAATGATGCAATGCACTTGAATGCTCTCAACTACCTCAAAATGAGAATTCAAACCAAATGAGTAGTAGAGAGTGTCTAAGTGCTCAAATGTATTCAATGAGAGTGAATATGCTCAAAAGTTAATGGCTTGGTGCTGGTGCGGGTTTTATAGCGCTCACCAACCAAACTAGCCGTTTGAACCAATCTCCCAAAAGTATTAGGATTTCCGGTAATACCACTGTTCAAACCCGGTACTACCGCTTGACACGATCAACGGTCAGAATAGTAGCATTTAATGCTCTGAACTAGCCGTTAACGAAAAAGGTGCGGTACTACCGCTAACTATAATCGGTATTACGCATGACGGCGTAATACCACTCGGCCAGATCGGTACTATCAATTTCTAGAGGATCAAAATCTCAAGAAAACACCTTCTCTAGAAATAACGTACCTCCATGTAAAAATCGGTACTACCGACTTGCGGTAGTACCTCTCAAGAAATACGGTCATACCGATTCTCAAGAGAGATCAAAACTTCCCCAAAACATACTCTTTGTAAAATACATACCGCCATATAGATTTTGGTACTATCGACTTATGGTAATACCGCTCATCAAATGCGGTCATACCGATTTTGGAATTAAAGAAAACTCCCAAAAACACGTTCTTTGGAAAATACATACTGCCAACTAGATTTTGGTACTACCGACTTATGGTAATACCCCTCATCACTTGCGGTCATACTGATTTTGGGATTTTAAGAAAAACTTCCAAAAACATGCTCTCTAGAAAATACATACCGCCAACTAGATTTGGTACTATCGACTTATGTAATACCGCTTATCACTTGCGGTCATACCAATTTTTTTAAACAGTTTTCCAGAAGCAAAACAAATACAATGCATCACTTCTTAGTTGATTAAGATGGCACATAAATAGATTATCAAGCTACTAGTCATGATCCCTCTTAATAGTACGGTATCTAACCTATAAATCTGGTCTTTTCTCGAAACACCAAGACTGGTAAAAAAACTGGAAAAGGACCCTTAGGCTACATGATACCTTTGCCTTGAGCCATGTCGATCTTTTACTATCTTTGCATTGCCATATCCACGTCATCATTCACACGCTGGGATTAAACCTTAAAACATCTTAGCACATATGTTAGTCCCACAAAACCTTGTTGGCATTAATTACCAAAATCATTTTTAGGAGCCTAGATGCTTTCAATCTCTCTCTTTTTGGTAATTGATGACAACCTAATCAATATGAAAGATTTTAAAGATTTTTTAATATACACTAGGTTGTATGTTCTTGTTTTGACTTTTGAATGAAGCAAATGATTCTTGAAATAAGTTCAAAGAAATGAAGAATTAGTTACATTCAAAGTCAATCAATAAATAAACAAAATTCCCCCTAAATATGTGCATATAGATTTTAAGAAATGATTGTTATGCACATTTGAGGATTTTGAAGAAAAAAATGGCAGAGTTTACTTTATTTATTGAATACAAGGAACTTGTAAACAAATAATCATTCAAGCATAAAAAATAATAATCATGATAAAAGGCTAGAATACATTAACTTGATTAAACATAGATAGAAACCATCATGTCACATAACATAGAATACAATTTTAACTAGGCTATTACATGCTATCATCCAACAAGTTTAGATATTCAAACATACATAAACAAGTTCCAAGTACTTTCAACCATGTAAAAGACATTACATAACATAAGTATTAATATAAGATAATGAATAGATAGTAGCCCCTTTTGGATCTTCTTGCTCCCCCTTAATCTTTCAATCTTCTTATCTCCTAAATTTCTCCCCCTTTGGCATCAAGTACCAAAAGGAATCATTAAAAAGGAGGGTTGATGCTTGGCTTGAACTCTGTGTGTGCTGTGTTACTTTCAACATATAACCCAATTTTATCTTTGATTAGCTTCATGATGTAAGGAGCATAGAAGATATTTTCCTCGTTATCACCCTTTTGGAAGTCGATCTCTGTCAGAATGAAATCAACAATGTCAAACTTGGTTCCTTTTACAATATGTTAGATAATGTTCCAAGCCCTTCGATTTACATCATCATCTTTGCCTGCTCTTGAATAGAAAGTCTTTCTCAGAATCTTGTTGATGATATTTGGTAAAGGTAGAAGGCCAATAGCTTTTTCCAGTCACGAAGGGTTGAGATTTAGCATAAAACACATTTAGATCATCCAATCCCCAAGGTTCTTCTTCATGTACCTTCATAGCCACTAAACCTTGTCGAAGGGGAGGGATATGCCAAGATTCATGACACTCTTCTTTAGAGGCAATCAGTTGCAGAGAAGCAGTCATCTAGGTCAGTGAATCATTTTCTGGAGAGATGTGGTCTGTAGCATAAAACTGCTTGATATAGAAGGTATCATAGTCACACTTCGATGTTTACAAGGCCTTCTAGATTTACTCTGAACAGGATGTACCGAAGTCCATTAAAGTAGGGATTATGACTCAGATGATCCCATGTTACAAACTAGTGTTGTGCAAAGCTCTTACTTCCATAAATGTAATTGAACACATCTTCTTGAAACTTTGTGTGGAAGTGAGGACCAGCTGCATTCTTTGGTAAGAGGAACTGATTTGCATATCTCATTGTAGTATAAGTTTCTCCTTTGATCTTCCTTGGATCAGTCACAAAGAAGGGTGAATTGCTTGGCACATAATTTTCGTCACTGGTGTCATTGTCTGTTGGTTCCTCTTCAAAGTCATCTTCAGAAAGATACACAATCTTTTCTTTTCCTTTTGAGAACGATGGTCCAGAATTCCGAGGCATGATTGCTAATATAAGAGAAAAAGCAATTAGAACACGATAGGATAGGATTGAGTGAATGAGTATGATAAAATCAATCTTTCTCTCTTGGAGCGGTAGTACCGCTGTTGACAGCGGGTATTACCGGAAATCGATAGTACCGATAGTCACAGGTGGTATTACCGCACCTTCAAAAGTTCTTAGGGCAATCTTTCGATTTTTTATTCTAACTAATGTTTGGCATGAAATAATCCATGTAATAGACATAATAAGTCATCAAACATCAGTTTCTACTAATTTGCCCAAAAGAGATTGGCTAAATCATCCACATTTCATCAAACACTAAAAATTAGGTAATGCCAAAGAGATGAGGAGAGTGATTCAAAGGCAAATACCTCAGGTAATGGAAGGGATATGACCTAGAGAACCAATCCCGATCAAAAGTTTCGACAAAGATCCACAAATCCGAGGGATTTTGAGAGGAAGTTTGTGGAGAAGAGAAGAGAGGAGAGAGATCAGGGCTTTGGTGGTTCTAAGAATGAGGGCGGTTATACCGCAAGGAGGAGGGTTAGAGAGATAAGCTCTCGGTAGCAACCGTTATTGGAACCGCCAGCCAGATGCGGTAGTACCGCTGTTGAGGCATGGTATTACTGGGCTGCGGTAGTACCGGCGGTAAACCGCGGTATTACCGTTTTGCCTGCCAAGGTAGAAGCTAAATTTAATTTTGCAAATGATCCTTAATTCAAACACTCAAATAAATATTTTTAGGATCATTATGCATGAGATAGATACTAGAAACTCTAATGAATATAGATTTTATAGAAAATAGACAATTTAAGACAAATTTTAAATTTTCTTCATAAATACGTCAAGAAAACCAAATGAGAGTGTAAACACGTGAGGCATGAGTTTCAACCAACATTAGAATGGTCTATGACATTTAACTCATTCCTCAACTTGCAAAAGCGGCTCTCATCTAATTGATCATCGGTCCTTATGTGGCTAATTTCAATGCCTTCTTTGCCTACATGATCTCTCAAGAAATAGTGTCAGATATCTGTATGCTTGGTTTTTGAGTGTTGGACCGGATTATTTGCAATCTTCATGGCACTATCATTATCACATAAAAGAGGTATATTTTCAAACGTTATTCCATAATCCATCAAAGTTTGCCTTATCCATAGTAATTGAGCACAACTTCCCGCGAAAACATATTCGGCTTCGGCGGTGGATAAGGCTATGGAATTTTGTTTCTTGGATGACCATGAAAGTAAAGATCTTCCTAAGAATTAACAACTACCTGAGGTAATGTTTCTATCCACTTTGCAACCCACATAATAAGAATCCGAATATCCAATTAAATCAAATTTTGAACCTTTGGGATACTATAAACCAATGTGATGCGGATCAACCTCGAGATGAGATTAAATATGTGGGTTGCCCGATCTTTCACGGTGGAACTCGAAGATCGAGAAGTGCGTCGTATTCTTCTTTTAGCGTTGGATGAAGCAGTACCATACACATGAGCATTAGCATACATGTGAATAGTAATCTAAAATAATTGGTGGAGGGCGCCTAATTGTTTTGGTCTTTATTAACATCAAGGAAGTCTTCTCGGAACATGGATGTGTCCAAGTACCATAAGACTAGATCATGAGAAGGCTATGTCGTCATCCTCCTTGCCTCCCCGTCTCGGATGTATCTCGGGCCTTGTCTTCAAGCGGGAGGTTTGGCGTCGTTTTGGTCTACGGTTCACCCTATTTCTCGTTCTTGGCTTTTCATCCGTGATTTCTTTTGCTCGGCCGCTTTTGTCTTTCGAAGAATCATCGGTTTAGTTCTTCATGCCCGCCTTGGAGGTTGGCTTTGGACTTCAAGGTCGTTTATTTGAAGAATTCTTCTTTTAAGTTCTCGCTTTTTCTAGAGCAGTGGGGTTCTTTGTTTATTCATTGCGCAAGGTGGATTCTCCTCTTTTCGTCTTGCTTTCAACCTTTGGGGCAATGGTGGTCCGAATTGGTCTCGAATTCAAGCTTTGAAGCCGAATGTGCAACGAGTGGGCGGTTGTTCGATCCAAGTCTTCCGCAAGTCACCTCGATCGGTTTTGGGTTCTCGTTCCCTGTGCGTTCTTACGGCAAAAGTTTCTCGAAGTGGTCAAGTCGTCCTCTGCTCATACGATTCATGTTCCAATGGTTTTCATCGGATCAAAGCTGCTCTTGCACCGTAGTTGCTCATCCGGTTCGTCGGTGGTTTGCGATTTCAAATTTCAAATTCAGTTTCTAAAATTGGTTAGTGATTCTCGGAGCGTTATCTCCTGCTATAATCGTCTTGCGGAGGGTCATGTGGCGAGATTTTGTTCCAACCAAATTAGATGCCGTTCTGTTTTGGGTATGGTCATATTCAACGCCGTTGCTTGGCCCATAATTTGTGGGACAAAGTTTACGTCCCGTTTCCAATCTCGATTTGCGGCGTTTAGCCTCTGCCCATCTTAGCCCTTGTCGGTCTCGGTTAGGACTCCTCCAAGGGTCTCTTGCCTAAGGTTATCTCGGGCTCGGCTCGGTCCTTTCACCTTTCCCGAGATCGTTTGTTAGGAAACCGGGCCCGGGACCGGGAGTCACAGCCCAAGGTGGGCTCTCATCCCAAACCCTAGAAGGGTCGTAGCCTATAAATAGAGGGTGCTATTCATTGTAAAGGATTGATCGATGGATGAAGGAATAAAGAGAAGCAAGAAGTCCCCTACATCTCTCGTGTTCTATCTCTTATTCGTTCTTGTGTTCATGCATTGTTCTTACGATTCTACGCTTGTTCACGAGGTAATCGCCGGATTGGACTCACCGACGGTTCCTCAACACGTTATCGCGACGATCGACTCTCCTCGCATCGAAAGGTAACCGTCGATGAGCGACACTCGTAGATTGAATCGTTTTCTAGATTGCTTTCAATTCCGCAAATTTGGCTTTCTAGATTGGTTTCCTACGGTGCAAATCCGCTCTAATCTACCGCGAGCCGACTTGAAGTCGCCGGCCAAGCCGATCGGTGGATTGCATGAAAGAGTAGATGATGATTGTACCGTATGGTAATATATGCAATCGCATGGAAGGAACCATGTGCACGGCACCGCCTGCAAGCGGCTGTTACTACCTCCGCGATACGTTAGCGGTCGGCATAGTCCGCCATCACGTATCGCCACGGAGGCAACGACAGAGCCACGCCGCCAGCACGCGGCAAGCATGCACATGTCGGCATGAAGCCGCGCCGTTGCAATCTCGTATTACACCTCTTTGCATCGCATACATACATGGATGAACAGTAATGTTGGATGAGCGATGTCGCGCGTGAGCGATGTCGCGGATGAACGAGACTTGCGCATGAGCAGTGGCGCGGATGAACGATACTCGCATGTGAGCGGTGATCACGGATGAACGATGATTCGCGTGTGAGCAGAATTACGGATGAGCGGTGCTCGTGCGTAAGCGATAATTGCGCGTGAGCGGTAATCACGAGTGAACAGCGATTACATATGAACGATAACAAAACTCGCGCGCGCGCATGCGCGTGTGATGTCGGCTCGGTATGCGCTGCCGGAGCGTTTCGCTGGGCCACCTCCGTAAAGGCACCGTCGCCCTCACGTCGCCGCTGCGGCGCCGTCCATGGCTGTAGCCACCTTGCACCGCACCGCGCATTGCGCCATGGCATGAAGTAAGGAAGGAGGAAGAAGGCTCGGTTGCGCACCGTCGAACCGCGCCCGCCCGTCGTGCCGCACCGCCGTGTCGCGCCGCGTCGCACCGGCACCGTCGAACCGCGCCGCCGCCGCCGCTCGTAGCGCCCCACCTAGCGCGCCGCCGCCAGAAGCGCGCGCCGCGCCGCGCCTCCCGTCGCGCCGCTGCGCCGCTTTGAACCGCCGCCGCCGCGCGCGCCGCGCGCGCGGCGGCACGCCTGCGCACCGCCGCTGGTTACGCGGCGCAGCCGCATGAAGTCGGGCCTTGAAGCGCGCCGCCCTCCCGCCCGCATGGCGCCACGCCGCCCGCCGCTTCGGCGCCGCCGCCTCCCGCCCGCCGGCCTCCGCGGCGCGCGGCGCGCCGGCCCACGTAGCGTCGCCTCCCGCCGGTTTTGCCGCGCCGCTCGTCGCCGCCGCCCACCCGCGTGATGTCTCCGGCTCATGGCCGGTAGCCGTGCGCCGAAGCCGTCGGGTAGGCGGATACAATCGGGCGCACTGATGAGAAAAGAAAAAGGGGGCAATGAGCGAAAAGAAAGGAAGGGGGCAAGGTGGAAAAAAGAAAAGAAAGGGGCGCGGTGAAAAATCCAATTTTTTGCAAAGGGCCTCGAAGTCTTGAAATTACGCAAATTGTCTCGAACCGATATTTTGCGTGTTAACCCCGAAACTTGCGTTTTCGAAAAATCATTTTTCCAGTGAGAAAAGGCTTGGAACCCAATTTTTGCATATTTTTGAACTTTGAAGCATATTTATCCTTGTTATTATTATTTCTATATAATTTATGTATCGCATTTCTTGTTTTGATTATCTCGTGATTGTTTATATTGCTTTTAATCACGAAAATAGCGATAAATCATGAAAATGCATAGAAAAATACGGGAACACGAACACGAGTTCAAGAGCATTGTGAGAATTTTGCAACCATTTTATGCAGATTACAGCAGTAATCCTTTGAACTTTTGCATGAATATGAAGATGATGGCATCACGAATAAGGAATTCGAGAATCGACCCGGTATGGTCGAATTTGTACTGAAATTTATACGGTCTTCAATGCGTGGTAATGTAATCACGGATGAGCGAAGATTGAGAAGACTCTCTACCTTTCACCGAACGCGGTGCAATCCATAAGCAACTATCGCCAAGACGGCTACATTAAGTATGCCAAATTAATTGACATCATGCAAGTTGCGAAACTCAAGATGATATTCTAAGAAAGAACTTCATCTCGCAACCACCTAGGAGCAGTGCTGGCCATGAAGCCACTGCTAGAAGCTACAAGGTGATGAAGCCTCTCACGAATGAGAGGAACAAGAAGGGTAAGGTTGTGCGTCGCACATTATTGATGTTTTCCAATCTAAGAAGAAGGGCAAATGATAGCATGAGGCATACCTCGCGATTGCAGGCACAGAGGATTCACATCCATTAGTTGCACTTATGAATGTGAACAGCCCAGTAGCAGCCCCCATCATCCCTCCTTTGGACATCGCAGCCCGCTGTGCGTAGCTAACCAAGAGGAGAAGATCGCGCATGGAGCCGATTTAGGCAGAAGTTCCTGAATACTTCTCCTATTAGATCCAGTGCACGCATTGCACTCGAACCTTTTATAGAAACTTGCAGTTTGTAATTGAAGCAGAATTTTGAATTATTGAATAATGGTTGCAAGCTCTAGAAGAGCAAAGCATTAAATTCTTATTATGAGTCCTGCAAGGCTTATTTTCCCGTCTTTATAATAGCAAGTTACGTTATGATATCTGAAGTATTTTATTTATGTGTTGCTTGTTTTCTGCTACATATTAATAAAGTACATTATATTAGAACGCGTGTGGCGCCCTATGGAGGAAGTGTGCTTAGCATGTGGCGGCACAACGAATATCATCCTGAGATAAATGAAATTTTCAATCGATCGGCAAGAATGCTTTGGTAGTCTTACGACGATCAGCGGCGATACTTGTATAACGAGCTCGGGAAGGGTCATAATTATACTCCCAACGGCACAACTTTGGTCATTAAAGAAGACTTGTTGTACCAGAATCGACTAGAACTCTCACGATATTTGCGCTAACGGTTTCCATGTAGAGGCGAAGAAGAGTATGGTACAGAATACTGCTCATTACAAAGCGTGAAGAAAATGAAAAATAGCATTAGAATATCTTCCTTCATATGAAATTGGGCTATACTACACTAATATTAAGCCACCTCGACCTATTCTTTCTGAAACCGTATTTAGAAGCTCGAACTTTTCTATCTCGGCATGATAGATTGTGCCGTCTAGGTCTTAGGATGATGAGAAATATAATTAACAATTCACAGGACATGATATGAATGTTAAGAATTTCTCGAATCAGAAGATTTTGTGTGCCCGCATGTGCACAGGAAATTAATTACTAGACCTTTTTGCTCGAAAGCAAAGGATGAAGTCCTGCATTCTGGATCGTATCCGGGAGACCTTTGCGGTCCTATATAGCCCCTGTAAGGGTAATTTGAGGTATTTTATAGTGCTCATCGATGCTTCCTCGGAATGGTCGTGCACGATGATTATTGTCTCACGAAATCAAGCTTCGTGCATAGCTAAATCTCGAGATAATTAAATTAGAAATATTTTCTCGATCATCATGAGAAGTCCACTGAATGGACAACATTTGGAGAACTTACTCGAAAGCATTTGATGATTATTGCATGAAAATGGGAATTAAAGTTGAGCATTTTGTACCACTTGTCCGCACTCCAGAATGGACTAGCGTAACTTTGAAGAATTGTAATTTACCAAGCGTATGTTGGGGACACGCTGATCTGCCGCAAACAACTCTCATCAATTTTAGACCATCGACCTATAACATCCATCCACCTATGCAACTAGCGCAAGGGTCAAGACTGAAAACTTCTCATCTTCGCAGTTGGTTTGCAAGGGTTATATACCTATACCACCACCGCAGTGAATGCAATGGGTCTTCTCCAAAGTGCGGGATATCGTTGGTTATGAGACGGCATCCATAATCAAGTATCTGGACCATATATTTGGAGATTTGTAAAATGCCCAATTCGATAGTACATTAGATGAGGTTAGTTTCCGTCATTAGGGGAGAAATCAACCCTTGATAATAATGTCGGAAATAATTGAAGTCTAGAAGACATTTGAAGTCCGAAGATAATTGAAATCTATGCATATGACCCGAGCACTAGTAAAGCAAATAGAGAAGTCGGAAGATAATTGCGATCCGAAGATAATTGAATTGAAGTCTAGAAGACAATTGAAGTCCGAAGATAATTGATTTGCAAGTATTAGCGAATCAACCGCCGACTACTTACTGATTTGAAGAGCGTGAATAAGTAGCATTTGCACGCAAGCAATGCACCGGAGAGGTTGAAATACCATTGAAGGTATCCTAATCCCGCCCGAGGCCTCGAATAAAAGGGCGAGAACTCCGGTCCCTCGAATCCGGCAACCGGGACGCTGGTGAAAAAGGATAAGAAGGACTTGACACAGCCGATCACCGAAGTGCCCCAGAACTAGAAGGGGAGCCAGTTGAGACCTGGCATCGGTATGGAACCTTCAGAAAAGGCATACCAGAATTGGACATCCCCATGAAGGGAGACATCAGCATGGATGTGTGCGCACACATCGGAGCTGAAAAACTAAAGGGACTTGCCCCGCAATTGGAAGCAGCGGTGAACAAGTAGAAGCATTAAAAGAATCACCCTTGAAGAAATAGCTATAAGCTTTATGACCTTAGGAGAATATTTGAATATGACAACAGCCAATGTCGACATTTACTTTGCAAAGAAACTTACCACAATCATCAATCTTGATTCAGAGCCTGCATCGCTCGCTGAATGAAAGAAAATATCAGATTGAGAAGATTGAGAGAAGGCAATAGAAGCTGAATTATTCTCTCCGAATAAAAGAAGGGCGTTTGGGCATGTAAGCCGCACGTCTCCCCTTGTGCACCCCGTAGGGCATAAGTGGGTATTTGTTTGAAAGAGAAATGAAAAGAAGCAAGGCTCGTTGTACAAGGTTTCACTGGACATCCAGAAGATGATAATGAAGAAACCTATTCCCCGGTCATGGGCGAAACTCCCTTTAAATATTTATCTCAATGGTAGTGAACTTGAAGTTAGAAGTGAAATTGATGGATGGGGTACCAGCATACCTTTATGAAATATTGGATTCAGACATTTATATGAAGATACCTGAATGTATCACTGTCCCGAACCAAAACAGAGCAAATAGAAATATGTACAGTGTGAAACTCAGAAAGTCATTGTACGAACATAAGCAATCAGGCAAAATGTGGTATAATCGCTTGAAGCGACTTTCTATGCAAGAAAGGCTACACGAACAATGAGAATAATCTCTGTGTATTTATACGACGATCCCAGAATGGAGTTTGTATAATCTTAGAGTATGAAGATGATCTGAATATCATCGGAACCCTGAAGGATATTAAGAAAGTAAGCTCTTACCTGAAGTCGGAGTTCGAAATGAAAGATTTGGGTGAAAACCAAATATTGCTTAGGCTTGCAGCTTGGGCATGCCCCTGAAGGGATATTAGTACATCAGTCAACCTACACTCAGAAGGTGTTAGAAAGGTTTGATTTTGAAAAAGGCATACCCTTTGAAAGTGCCAATGGTCGGGAGATCTTTGCAGCAAGACAAGGATCCGTACAGACCTAGAAAAGAGGGGGAGGAAGTCCTGGGACCAGAATTCCCATATTTAAGTGTGATAGAAACACTCATGTGTTGAACAAAGCGTACTAGACGGGCATTGCATTTGCCGTGAACCTATTAGCAAGGTATAGTACAGAACCTACCAAAGGCATTGGTAGGGAATGAAGGACATCTTCCGATACCTCCAAGGAAGCAAAGAACTTGGTCTGTTCTATAGAAAGAACCAAGACCTAACTATGAATGGCAATGCAAATAACGGGTACTTGTAGGACCCGCATACAGCCAAATAGCGAACAGGTTATGTATTCCTATGTGGTGGAACTGCAATTCCATAGAAATCGTCTAAGCAGAGTCTTGTACCGACTTCGACGAACCACTCGGAAATGATAGCACTGTATGAGGCCTCACGAGAATGTGCTTGGCTTCGGCGGATGATTCACCACATCCAGCAGTCGTGTGGATTGAATACCGCACAAACCCTCACTGTTATCTATGAAGATAATGCAGCTTGTGTTGCACAAATGCAGATGGGTTATGTGAAGAATTCTCTCACAAAGCATATCAACCCCAAGTTCTTCTATGCTCATGAATGCAAAAGATGGACGAAATTAAGGTACTGCATACTAAGTCATGTGAAAATCTTGCAGATTTGTTCACTAAGTCACTTCCAGCATCTAGCTTTGAAAGGTGCATATGTGGAAATTGGAATGATGAGACTTAGAGAAGTGCAGATCTGTCGGGGAGAATCTTCACAAACTCATTACTAAAGCTTGATCACTTAAGATCGAGTACCCAAAGAGCAAACTCAAGATTAAATAAAATTGGGTGGATTGTACTCTTTTTCCCTTGACGAGTTTTCCTGAAGTTTCTCGGCTAAGGTTTTTAATGAGGCAATTCGTGCAGCATAGCAGAACATGATTCATGTACTCTTTCTCCAAATTTTTTCCACTGGGTTTTTATGGAGTTTTGACGAGGCATGGGCATGAAGGATGAGTGCCCAAGGGGGAGTGTTAGGAAACCGGGCCCAGGACCGGGAGTCCTGGCCCAAGGTGGGCTCCTCATCCCAAACCCTAGAAGGGTCGTAGCCTATAAATAGAGGGTGCTATTCATTGTAAAGGATTGATCGATGGATGAAGGAATAAAGAGAAGCAAGAAGTCCCCCTACATCTCTGTGTTCTATCTCTTATTCTGTTCTTGTGTTCATGCATTGTTCTTACGATTCTACGCTTGTCTACGAGGTAATCGCTCGGACTGGACTCACCAGCGACGGTTCCTCAACACGTTTCTCCCCTGCCTCCATTTCCAGAGAGTTCCTCCGCAAATATGGCGTTTTTCGCAGTTGATCCTTTGCTGTTTCTTCCGCGCGGCTTCTCAGTGGGAAGCTCCCTTTTTCCGGATCATCGTCCTAAGCGCTTGCGCTCTCATCTGGGGACGGTTCGATCGCGCAATCATGAAGATGTGGCTATTGCAATTCTTATGCCGGAAGTAGCAGTTTGTGACTTCGCCCCAATGGTTGATGCTCTTCATCATTACCTGGTGCATTCCTTTCGGGTTCGTGTTTCTGAGATATCTGCTTGTCCAGTCGGAGCTGCTTTTGTCACTTTTGGTAGCTGTGTTGAGCGAGAGGCGGCTATTGCTCAGTGCCCCCATCAGTTTGAACCCTACTCTCTGAATTTTATTAGACATGATGAAGGGATCAATTTGCGTTATGCACCTTTAGATAAAGTTTGTTGGTTAATGCTAATGGCCTTCCCTTTGGACTGTTACAATGTGGAGGTTATTCGTAGAGCAGTGGCGGGTTTTGGTACTCTGATCCATTGGCACGAATCGTCTAATAAGGCCAGGATTCTGATCAAAATTCTGGTCCCTTCGTCTGATGTTGTACCGGAAAGTCTGCTTGTTGTGGTGGGAGATGAGCCAGGGGCTCGTGTTTGGGATGTCCCTTGTTTTATTCTTCGTGAAGACTCGGTGGTTCAGCCGCCCGTTGAGGACCCGGTTCCTGAGCCTGGTGTGTTGGCTCATCCTCCGCCTCCTCCGCTCCCTCGGTGGTTGGGGCGGGGACTGGGGCGGGGATTCTCGGCTCCCCTTAACCATCCAACTCCTCCAGCTCAGTATCACATTTTGGGAGGAGGCACTCCGGATGGGTTTTCGGCCGCTGCAGACCCTCTGGCCGCTGCTAGCGTTGCAGACCCTCTGGCTGCTGCTGAATCAGTTATGGACAATCTTCTTTCAGTGGCTGAGGGAGGTGAGGCTGTGGATCCTTGTTTATCGAATCAAGATCCGGCATTGGTTGCTTCTGACGAGGTGGAGGTCCAACTGCTTTATGCTGATCAACTGTCGTCTTAGGCGGGAGGCCTTGCTCTGGTTCAGGCTGAAGGGCTCCCACTTCTAACCCCTGATCTGCAGCTGGTTTATCCACAAGTTGGTGAATTTCAATGCTTTATCAATTGCCTCACTTTGTTCTTAGACCTGTGGCAATTCTTGAATCCTAACTGTGTCTCGGTGATTGCTTGTTTTTGGCACTCGATGGAGGTGGCTGAAGATGGTTTTCAGAAGAAGTTCTTTGTTTCAGTGGTTACCTGCCCGCGAGTTCCCAATTTGGTCTGCTCTCTTCAGGAGTTGGAGGAGGATGAGGTGGTAGAGGTCTCAAGGCCGGTTCAGGCTCCCTTGAAGAAACGTCGTAGAAGGTATCCGGTTCCTCTTGATACGAGCCTCCTTCGTCGTAGTCCCAGGCTGAATTCAGTGAAAAAGGATTTCAAGGACAAAGCAAGTGCTGAGGTTTTGGCGCCGTTTTTTGAAGGAAGACGTCGGTCTCCATGCAACGAGGTGCCTCCTTTTTTGTCAGTAGACCTAGTTCACCACATAGGGGTGGACTTCTGTCAGGCTTCTCCTTGTGAGCTGTCTGCCGAGGCGCTTCTGTGTCCTGATGATGTCTAGTCTCTTTGGGTCATCTTTTCTTTTGTCTAATTGGGCCGTTGTTTGGTGCCCATGTTAGAACTTGCTGGTCTGTCCTGGTGTTGGCTTTTGGTTTTGGGCCTACTCGTTGGAACTTCCTGTACTTTCTGTTTAGTATCGGTCATGCCCTGCTACTTTTATCCTTGTATCTCCTTCCTTTTGTCTCCCTCTGGAATGGTTTGAGACTGCTAGCCTGCCTAGTGTGGTTAGCTGGTTTTGGTTTCCTGATTGTTATCGATGCTTATGTCTCGACAATGGAATGTTCTTTCATGGAATGTCAGAGGTATTAATTCTCCAGGTAAATGGGATGACATGAGGGCAAAGATTGAGGAAAGCTCTTGTTCTATTTTCTACTTCCAAGAAACAACGAGGGAAGATTTTGACTGTCGGTTTCTTCGTAATTTTGCCCCAAGATGGTTCAACAAATTCTGTTTTGTACCTGCTGTTGGCTCTTCAGGTGGTATTCTTACAGCTTGGAATGGGTCATTATTTGATGGTTCCTTAGTGCTACAAACAAATTTTTCCTTGACCATTAAGCTCACTTCAACTTTAAATGTTCAATGTTGGTTTCTTACCAACATCTATGGACCGTGTACCTCCATTGGCAAAGCAGAGTTTTTGGATTGGCTATTTGAACTCGACCCCAAGGTCTTTGAGCTTTGGTTACTGGTTGGAGATTTTAATCTTCTTCGTAGTCCAGATAACCGGAACAAACCTGGTGGCAATTTGTCGCGTATGTTGCGTTTTGATGAAGCTATTCAGAGGTTGGGTTTGAGCGAAATTCCTCTTAAGGGCAAGAATTACTCTTGGAGTAATATGCAAGATGATGCTCTTTTACAGAAGTTAGATTGGGTGTTTGCTTCGGCTGCTTGGTCTTTATTTTTTCCTAATTCTTTAGCTATCCCGCTGGCTCGTCTCACCTCGGATCATGTCCCTTGTTCTATCCAGATTGCTTCCTCTATTCCGAAGTCTCCCATTTTCCGTTTTGAAAATTTTTGGGTGGACTTTGACTCGTTTCTCCCCACTGTAACCTCTTGCTGGAATGCTTCAACTTCAATTCACAATGCTGCTCAGGTTATCTCTTTCAAATTCAAGACTCTAAGAAGAGGTCTTAAGTTGTGGAGTAAAAGGCTTTCTAATCTGTCACAGCTCATAAATAACTCCAGCTGGGTGTTAGCTTTGCTTGATGGTCTAGAGGATCAAAGACCGTTATGTCTGGTGGAAAGGAACTTCAGGCGAATCTTGAAGTCTCATCTGCTCAAGCTGTTAGAAGCAAAGAGAGTCTACTGGAAACAACGTGCCACTATCCGGTGGATGAAATTTGGTGATGAAAATTCAAAATTTTCCAGTCGGTCGCTTCCTCCACGTTTAGAAGAAACTACATTGCTCACTTGGTTCTGGAGGATGGTTCTCTTATTTCGGATCACTCTCAAAAGGCGGCTATTCTCTGGTCTTCCTTTAAAGAGCGTTTGGGTATATCTGAGGTTAGTGTTATGTTTTACAACCTGGATTCCTTGGTGTCTCCTGTGGACCCGATCATTTTGGCCAACCTAGACAGTCGGTTCTCATTTGAGGAGATTGATCGCGTGGTTCATGGATTAGATTCGGACTCTGCTCCCGGACCGGATGGTTTTAATGGTTTCTTCAAGAAGAAATGCTGGTCTCTTATTGCTTCAGACTTTTACCAGTTGTGCTCTGATTTCTGTGATAATCAGTTGCCTATTAACAGTATTAATTCCTCTTTCATCACCTTGATTCCTAAAAAGTTGAATCCGGCAACTGTTAATGACTTTAGGCCGATCTCTTTGTTAAATAGCTCTTTAAAGCTTTTGATAAAATTGGTGGCCAATCGTTTGCAGTCAATAATTTTGAATGTAATTCATACTAATCAATATGGTTTTATTAAAGGGCGAACAATTCAAGACTGCTTGGCATGGGATTTTCAATACCTGCATATTTGTCACCATTCCAAGAAAGAAATTGTCATTGTCAAGTTAGATTTTGAGAACGCTTTTGACAAGGTGGAGCATCATGTCATTCTTGCAATGCTCAAAAGCAAAGGTTTTAGTGAGAAATGCAGCAATGGATTCAACGCATTTTATGCTCGGGTACTTCTACAGTGCTGCTTAATGGGGTTCCTGGTAAAATGTTTCATTGTCGGCGTGGAGTGCGACAGGGTGACCCTATCTCCCCTCTGTTGTTTGTTTTAGCTGCGGATCTTCTTCAGTCCATTGTCAATAAAGCTGCAAATTTGGGACTTCTCTCTTTTCCGCTGGACTCGAACTTTGGCCAAGATTACCCCATTGTTCAATATGCGGATGACACACTCCTTTTTATGCCTGCGGATGCTCTTCAATTGTTTTGCCTAAAAGGACTTCTTCACTCATTTCTTGATTATTTGGATTACATGTGAACTTTCATAAATCATCTTTGATTTCAATCAATGTGGAAGACAATAAAATGCATCATTTGGCAAAGACCTTTGGATGTCAGGTGGGATCATCTCCCTTTACTTACTTAGGGTTGCCTTTGGGAGCTTTGAAACCCATGTTTGAGAATTATATGCCTTTGTTGGACCGAATTAGCAGAAGATTATCAGGGCTTTCTCCTTTCCTCTCTTATGGTGGCCGCTTGGTGTTGGTAAATTCAGTGTTTTCCTCGCAAGCCATTTATCATATGGCTTCTCTTAAGCTCCCTGCAAAGGTAATCACCCTTATTGATCGGCTGCGAATGCATGCTCTTTGGCATGGTTCGGATATTAACAAAAAAAGGTGGCTATCTTGTGGCATGGAAGCAGGTATGCCGACGTAAAAAGCAAGGGGGTCTTGGTATACTTAATTTACGGTTACAAAACAAGGCTATGTTGATGAAGCATTTGCACAAATTTGTGAATAAGATTAGTATTCCTTGGGTGCAGTTAACATGGAAGGCTTTTTATTCCAATCGTTTGGTGCTAAGTTCAGATAGAAGGTGTGGCTCTTTTTGGTGGAGAGACTTACTTGGTCTGTTAGATGACTTTAAAAGTTTCTCAAGCTGTTCGGTTTCTACAGGGGATTCCTGTCTATTCTGGAGGGATATGTGGGATGTTGGCTTCCCGGTTTTGAATTGGCCGCACCTATTCTCGTTTGCCAAAAAACAAGACATTTCAGTAGACCATTTCAGTACATTTAGAAGATGGCAAACGTTTAGAAGAAACTACATTTAAGTGCTGCAAGACATTTCAGTAGGCCATTTCCATCTTCCTCTTTCGCCGACTGCTATGCTGGAATTCCAATCCCTTTGTGAAGCGGTGGCTCCTTTTGTTTCTCTTCTAGACAATCCAGATGTGTGGTCTTGTATTTGGGGCTCCTCCTTTACTCCCAAAATGGCTTATGTTCAGCTTTTGGGTCAAGCTCACACTCCACCTCCATTTGTTTGGCTTTGGCAGTCCTATTGTATGAGTAAGCAAAAGGTCTTTTTCTAGCTGCTCTTAAAGGATCGGTTAAATACACGAGCTCTCCTCCAGCGTAAGCAGTTCTTGCTTGAGAACTATGAGTGTGTGCTTTGTACTCAACACTATACTGAATCATTGAAGCATCTTTTCTTTGGTTGTTCATTTAGTCACAGTCTTGGCAATCTATTGGTATCACATGGGACTTATCTCTTTGTTGTTGAGCTACTTCAAGTTGGCAAGATTAATTTTGGATTTAAGTGCTGCAAGGAAATTATCATTCTGGCTTGTTGGTCTATCTGGAGTTGTCGCAATAAGGTTATTTTTTGTAATGCGGTGGTCTCTCTTTCTGCTTGGAAAAGAGAGTTCGGAGAAGCTTTCTCCTTGGTTATACTTAGGGTCAAGCCTTCTCTTAGAAAGGAGTTTGTCAAATGGTTGCGAGATTTCCATTGACTTTGATTGGGTTTCTTGTTTTTTTTCTTTTTTCTTTTTCGTTCTCTGTAAATAACCCTTGTTATTAATATATTCTCAGTAGGGATTC
Source organism: Ampelocalamus luodianensis (assembly GCA_036346255.1). Lineage (NCBI taxonomy): Eukaryota > Viridiplantae > Streptophyta > Magnoliopsida > Poales > Poaceae > Ampelocalamus > Ampelocalamus luodianensis. The sequence goes on from JAYEVH010000120.1 coordinate 95,228, forward strand.
TTTCCCTCCTGTTTTCCATCAAAAAAAAATAGTAATCTAAAACAACAATCCGCACCTGGATAAATAAATCTTACGCCCGCGCACACCACAGTACACGAACGAGAAATAGGGATCAAAGATCCAACGAGCAACTCCTAGCACCACAGCTAGAAACCACCACGCCAAGATGAAATCCGAGATTAGAATTCACAAGAACACTCATAGAACAGGGATGATCCCTAATGGCCAAAGGCCAACACGCACACGTGTTTTAATTCATAACTCAAACTTCCTCTATTCCTACCTGACCGAAGGCCTTTTATAGGCTTACATGCACGTACAAAAGTTGATTTGACTAAAAGTCTAATGCAAACTCCTAATGCACGTACAAAGTCCTAATGCAAAAACCAAAAGAGTATGCTTCCTTTTACATCTCGGAAAGCAAATAACTAGTTTAACCAAACTTGGCTGTAACCAAATAATTATTCTACCAAACATGCTTGTCACGTTTTCTGGTGGACCCCACCCGCATGCACAAAGAGAAAGGAAATCACATAGGCTTAAACTGAAAAGGTGCGCCATCTCTCCTTGTAGACTCGATCGCTGTGGGCCCCATCCTAAAGCATGCAGCGAAAGAAATCGGCGTGGAGAAATCCATGGAGATGTGCTGGCCCTAACTTCCCATGCACGTCCAACATAAATGGTAGGCGCATGTTTCCTGAAATCTTGGCCACCTCGTGTTTTATCTCCAAGAAAATCTATAGCAATCTTAACAAACAGACTCTTGATCTGTTCCACCCACACATGCACTCGTTGCAATTGTACATATCTGAGTTTGAACACGTGCATGCGCTTGCCTATTGTATATGTGCCTTCCTTCACACATGCATGCACTTCCAAATATTCACCTTCAGCACGGCACATGTACATGCACAGCGTTGTAGCTTGCATGGCATTGTTACACGCCGCATCTTCCACGTGTGCCACGTCGTGCCCTCACATACTGTTGAGCAGATCGCATGCATGCACCGCTTTCTGCACCGTATCAAAATGTTTGAGGAATACTTTAAATGTCTAAGAATTCTTTTCACAACCACCAAATAGCACTCTTTGGTGATGCTTCAAATCTTGCACACATGCAAACACTAAATATGATATCAGGCCTAGATGCGGTAAGATAAAGCAAACTACCAATCATAGATCTAAAAATGTTTAAATCTACCGGTTTATCTCCCCCATTAAGGTCGAGATGACCGTTGGTTGCCATTGGAGTCTTAATGGGTTTTGCGTCTTCCATGTCAAACTTCTTGATTAAATCCTTGGCATACTTTGTTTGGCTTACGAATGTCCCATCTTTGAGTTGCATGATTTGAAGTCCCAGGAAATAGCTAAGTTCTCTGATCATAGACATTTCAAATTCCCTAGACATCATATCACCAAACTCTTTGCAAAAATCTTGATTAGTAGACTCGAAAACAATATCATCAACATATATTTGACATACAAAGAAATCATCATCTAGAATTTTTATAAATAATGTTGGATCAATTTTGCCAATTTTGAATCCTTTTGAAACTAGAAAATTTCTAAGACGTTCATACCATGCTCTAGGAGCTTGCTTAAGACCATAGAGCGCCTTGGAGAATTTATAAACATGATTAGATTCGTGGGATCTTCAAAACCGGGTGGTTGTTTAATAGACACAAGTTCGGATATTTTTCCATTTAGAAAAATACTTTTAACATCTATTTGAAATAATTTAATATGAAAGCATAATGCAAATGCAAGTAATATCAAATTAATTTAAGTCTAGCTCTTTGGAGCGAAAGTTTCAATAAAATCCAAACCTTCGACTTGAGAAAATCCTTATGCGACCAATCTTGCTTTGTTTCTCACAACCATTCCACTTTCATCTTACTTATTCTGAAAGACCCACTTTGTGCCAATCACATTGTGTTTCTTTAGTCTCTCCACCAATGTTCAAACATCATTTCGGGTAAAGTTATTGAGTTCTTCATGCATAGCATTTACCCAATTCGGATTATCGAGTGCTTCATCTATATATTTTGGCTCAAGAGAGGATACGAGATCGAGTTTGAACACCCTTACGCTTATGTCAATACTAGATACAATTCTAGCTAAGTAAATCTACACAAGTAAATTGCTAGAAACATAAATGCGAAAATAGTATAGACAAAGAATAAACCACAATGAAGACAATGATGTTTTTCCTGTGGTATCGAAGACTTGCTGGTCTTCACTAATCCATGTTGAGGAAAGTCCAAATGAATTAGACCGGCTCCACGAATTAAGCCTTAACCCTCAATCACTAGAGTTGCTCTTTCTTCACTCCGAAGGTGGTGAGCACAACACCACTTCACAATCCATTGCCAGGACTCTTCCCAATCCTCTTTGAAGAGCTCACCGCAAAAACATCCTCCAAAGCTGTCTAGGTACTAGCAAGCACCAAGAGTAATAAACCATGTGTTTGCTTGAGGAAATTCAAGTGCCAACAAGATCAACTAATGATGCAATGCACATGAATGCTCTCAACTACCTCAAAATAGGAATTCAAAGCAAATAAGTAGTAGAGAGTGTCTAAAAGCTCAAATGTATTCAATGAGAGTTAATATGCTCAAAAGTTAATGGCTTGGTGCTGGTGGGGGTGTATTTATAGCCCTCACCAACCAAACTAGCCATTTGAACCAATCTCCTGAAAATTTCAGGATTTGCAGTAATACCGCCGTTCAAACCTGGTACTACCGCTCGACATGATCAATGGTCGGAATAGTAGCAATTAATGCTCTGAACTAGACGTTACCGAAAAAGGTGTGGTACTACCGCCAACTATAAATCGGTATTACCGCACAACGGAAATACCACTCGGCTAGATCAGTACTACCGATTTCCACAGGATCAAAATCTCAAGAAAACAGCTTCTCTGGAAATGACGTACCACCATATAAAAACTGGCACTACCAACTTACGGTAGTACCGCTCAAGAAATGAGGTCATACCGATTCTCAAGGGAGATCAAAACTCCCAAAAACATACTCTCTGCAAAATACATACTGTCATGTAGATTTCGGTAATACCGCTCATCAAATGCGGTCATACCAATTTTGGAATTCAAAAAAACTCCCAAAAACATGTTCTCTGAAAAATACATAACACCAACTAGATTTTAGTACTACCAACTTGCTGAAGGGATACGGGTAGGCTACGCTAGCAACAATTCAAAATTTCTACCACGTAAACCAGGATGCCAAGCAAGATAGATGATCACAGATCATTACCACCAAACACGCAGTGCAGCGGAAGTAGAGTCGGAGCAGCCTAGTCCGACGATGAACGCGCCGATGTAGTGGTCGTAGATGATCGTCCAACGTCCTCGTAGTCGATCATCTCCTCTAACAACCTCCACAGTTCCTTGTGAAGATTGCGGATCGTCCTCAGTGCAACAGCGACCGCAGTAGCGCCTCTACGGTATCCATACGTCCTGAGAAGGAACAACCGCACGCCAGTGTGCTAGCACCAAGTCGCACGGGAAGGCTCTCTCAAGAAGATGGCGGCTAGGGTTTCGGTGGAAACAACTCACGTGTCTCTCTTGTCACCCAAAACTAGCCTCAAGCATCTCCTTATATAGTGCCCCGTGTCCGATCCTATCCGAACACATTTAACGAATCGTATTCGTACTGGTTTGTTCCATCCCATTAAGTGTGTGACCCGTTAGGTTTATGTGTAATCGGTTGTGACTCGGAAACCCTTTCCGACCACGAGTCGTAGCGGTCCCTAGCAGGACATAACGATTCCCGAATACACACAAATTATATCGGACGAACCTTAATGCAATATGATCTACGACTAGGTCCTCATCACTTATGACCAGGTCCTATCTTTATACGACCAGTTCGCACTCGGTCACAACCAGTTCGTAACTCCTTACGACCAGGTTTCGACCACTCTGTGATTTCGTTCGATCAGTCTACGACTTGCTCGTATCACCATACGACTTGTCTGGATCTGATCGAACTAAGCGACTTACTCTAGTATTTCCCTTTGCCTCACGATATCTGGTTTTGAACTCCAGGTGAGATAATGTGTCATCCATGGACTGTTCAATATTTTCTCGATCGAGTTGTCGGATAACCTTATGTGGTCGAACACTTCGACTACTAGTGGCATGACCATGCACTTTCTTTATCCGATCACTTCGAGGGGCCCAGAGACATCTCTCTCGTTATGTTAGGAGGGGCAAATCCCATATCCGACATGCCACATCCCTCCGCATGTTTCATAGCATACCCGAAAGCTACCTTTATAACTACCTAGTTACAAGCATCGTTTGACAACCCTTAAGAGTGCTATTACACATGTAGGGAACCATGCTGATCTCAGGTCTAAGGATTATACATCATTATTGCTTGAGAACAACTAATGACACATAGAATCATAACAATCTCTATAGTGTCTCAAGGTGGGTCAATCCAACCCCATGTTCTCTAACATGTGTTTACATTATTGATTTGATATCCCTATATCCATGACCGGTGAAACATGATCATCAATCAATACATGTACTGGTCGTAGAGTCACTAGTGTTCCGATCAGTGACATTCGACCAGGGATACTTTTAGAATGACATCATACAAGTCGAAGAGTTTCACCAACAAGTCACATACTCGTTGATCTTCAGAACTAACGATTCATTCAAGGAACAGAATAACATTTATTAAAAAAACTCATAAACATAGACGTGATACAATCATCTCCATGATTGCCTCTAGGGCATATCACCAACACTTGCGGTAGTACCACTGTAATATTATCAATTGGAGAAAATATTATTCGGGAGAAGGAAATTTATTCAATATCGATTGTAACAAAGTTTAGAGATGGAATTAAGTTCAAAATTCAGAATTTTAGGAGAGGAATGGGCCGCCAACCCATATTCGAGAGGAGAGGAGCCGGCCTTAGTGGCCCAAGGCCCATGAGTGGTCCGCAGCCCATTAGAAGGCAAGGGAGGGAGGGGACCAAACCCTAGCCACCCTTGCTACAGTAGCCGCCGCGCACAAGAGCCATGCTACTGAGAGCGACACGCTACCATGCTCCGCCTCTGCTGCTCCTCCTCTCCTTGGCGCCATCCTCCCTACTGCGGCCATTGGGAAGAAGAGAGGAGAAGGAAGGGAAGAAGAAGAAAGGTGGGGGTGATCTTCGTGAGGAGTTCCAGCGTCATTCTTGTGGTCTCCAAGGGTAACGATCGTCATTTATGTTGTTGGATTAATCGTAGAGGTGAATTTGATTAGGATTGATCGGATCAAGTTCTGTCTGCTGAAGATTCAGTTCTGTCTAGTGTCTTGCGCGGCCTCTTTCGTGTGCTTAAAGCAGAATTAGGAAATTTGATCACCTAGAGTTATTTAGATATTGTTCTTAGCTTTCGGTGGCCGCCAAGAACACCTGATTCCGACGTACGGATCAAAAGTTATGATTGTTTTAGTTTCTGCTGTCCAGAATTCTGACGAGAATTAGCAGTCACTGTAATTGTTAAATTATGACTTAGATAGAAGATGATTCAGAAGTCTTGCCCATAATGACTTTTGTACGTGATCTCATTAGCTTTCAGGATTGTTAAAGAACGTCCTATTTGGATTTGTAAATCAAAAGTTATTTATATTTCAATGTGACTGTCCAGATTGTATGTCAGTTTCTATAATTAGTTTTGACCTGTGTGCCACTTCTTGTTAAAGGCAAAATATGAATGCCATGCCAACTAGGTTATTGTAGGTAATTTTATAACCTTTCAATATTGTTAAAGAACACTCTAATCGGAATTGTAGAATAAAAGTTATGATCTTTTTAGTGCTGCTGTCTTTTTCATCTAGGCAGTTTCTGTTCTATAATTTCATCTATCAATTAGCAAATTAAATTGGCCGAATTGGGTTACCTTGTCAACTAGAGTATTGTAGATATGTCAGTTAAGGATCCATAGAAACTGGTCTCACCTCATTCCGAGTTCCAGATCAATAGATATGATTTTTACCGTACTGCTATCCAGGTTCGGTTTGTGCACGAGTAGTCAATTTTCAGATTAGAGTTTCTAGTTGAATCTTGAGTCACCGGGAAGCGTTGTAGAACGGTGTCGAGAAGTGTTGTGTGCAATGTGTTCTTATTTAAATTACTTAATTGTTTAGGCAGCGAGGCTACGGGTTTGGGAGCATCATCGTTGTTCGCTAACGCGTCGCATCGCGGAAGGCAAGTACTTTGCTAATATTAATACTTGTGATTGATGAATGCTTAAATGTTCATGTTGTGGTATCTTATGATACATGAGAAGGTGAAAAGTCTATGTTCGTTCATATGTGTTGATTCCATGTTTCGAGATGATGTCTTTCATTGTTCAAATTTCATTCCATGCATCCATAACTCATGTTTCCTCCACGGAGTGGATTGTAAGTCCCACCATTCCAATGTGGGCAGATTTGGACATTGTCATGTCCCGTCCACGGGAGTGGATAGAAAGACCCATCAATTCCAGTATGGGCATATAAGACCCATCAATTCCAGTATGGGCAGATTTGGACACCTGTATGAAACGTTCTTCATACGGGACTTGGATCCCCGCACTTTTGTTAAGGTGCGGGCTTAAGTGAACACCGACGGGTGTGTCACAAGCTATACCGGTATAAGCATGTGTGCAGTCCTTCCTTCGATTACTTCCATTCATCTCATGCATTCATAAATATTCATGTGTTGTATGTTCAGAAACTGTGAAGAGGTGATCTTGTTCATATTAGAGGTCTGTTCTTATATTCAATGTACTTGCTGAGTCTTGGACTCACTCTTGCTTTGTTTATTTGTTTTTAGGTGACCATTGATGAAGTTTCTCTTGGGAGGGAGTAGACACGAACTACTCAAATATTTTTCACTCTACACTAGATTCAATAACAGAATTGTTATTGTCTTTCATTCGTTATTTGTTGGATTGTAATAACTAAACTTAGACATGGATGGTAACTTTCTTTCGAGGAGTTTGTTTAAATAATTGTTTATGTTCATTGATCCTTCGTTGTTCATTGATCATTCGTTGATAGGTTTATCTTAGTGGATCCATTATTACATTCCTGTTATGTTCCAACTGATGTTGATCTATTTAGCTTAGTTGATGAATTATTGTCGAAGTTATTCCACTGTATGATATTATGTTAGGTCTCTAGGTAGCATTTTGGCTTTCGAATAGCCAGGGTGTTACAACCACTCATCACTTGCGGTCATACCGATTTTGGGATTTCAAGAAAAACTTCCAAAAACATGCTCTCTAGAAAATACATACCGCCAACTAGATTTCGGTACTACCGACTTGCGGTAATACCGCTTATCACTTGCAGTCATACCAATTTTTCTGAACAGTTTTCCAAAAGCAAAACAAATGCAATGCATGACTTCTAGTTGATCAAGATGGCACATAAATAGATTCTCAAGCTTTTTTTTGACCGAAAACAGGAGGGGTAGAACCCCTACTGCAAAGATATATTAAAAAGAAACGAACTGTACAAAAAAGAGAACTTTACAGGAGAATAAAAAAGGAAGAGAATAAGAAGTATGGCGTGGATATGGCAATGCAAAAATAGTAAAAGATCGACATGGCTCAAGGCAAAGGTATCATGTAGCCTAAGAATCCTTTTCTAGTTTTTTTATTAGTCTCGGTGTTTGGAGAAAAGACTGGATTTATAGGTTAGATGCCATACTATTAAGAAGGATCATGATAACTGCTAACTAGATTTTGGTACTACCGACTTGCGGTAATACCGCTTATCACTTGCGGTCATACCAATTTTTTTGAACAGTTTTCCAGAAGCAAAACAAATACAATGCATGACTTCTTAGTTGATTAAGATGGCACATAAATAGATTATCAATCTACTAGTCATGACCCCTCTTAATAGTACGGTATCTAACCTATAAATTCGGTCTTTTCTCCGAACACTAAGACTGGTAAAAAACTGGAAAAGGATCCTTAGGCTACATGATACCTTTGCCTTGAGCCATGTCGATCTTTTACTCTCTTTGCATTGCCATATCCACATCATCATTCACACACTGGGACTAAACCTTAAAACATCTTAGCACATATGTTAGTCCCACAAAGCCTTGTTGGCATTAATTACCAAAATCACTTTTAGGGGCCTAGATTCTTTCAGCTGTTAGCTTTGTTTCTCTCTTTACATTGATTCAACGCCAAACAATCATTATCTCTTTTGCTTGAGGATTGATTCGGCTGAAAGAAGGGAATGTGCTCTTGTTGGTTTTGGCTAGAAGAGTAAGCTAGCTTCGGTTTTGTACTATGAGTTGCTTTAGTCGAATCAAAGGAAGACAAGAATTATGATTTGCTTCAGCCAAACCAAGCAAACACGAGGAGGGCTAGGGTTTACCTTCGGCCAAGAAGAAGAAGCTTAACCGAACTGCTTGGAAGGTGTAAAATCCCTATTTTAGAATCTTTTCGAATTTTGTTTATTTTTAAAAGGAACCATTTGTAATACTCCAGAGTAGATTTTGAGAGAAAGCCGAATATTCGAAGAAAATGACTAATTAGAAATTGATCCAGGAGAAGGACCTAATGGAAAATAGCTAATTAATCAACTGGAGAAGGGGTTAGCAGCGTTTTGTAGACAACTGGGCGGGCCTCGGCCCATGTGCATTCAGCCCACAAGTGGAAGGGGAGGCCGGCCTTAAAGAGGCCAAAACCCTAGCCGCCCCTCCCATTTTCTCCTCTCCCCTTGTGTGGCCGCCACCCCTGCTCTCCCTCCCACTTGGGCGCCTCCCCCCTGCCCCTATGCCTCCTCCCATGGTGCTTCCCCTGCTGGTCTTCACCCCATCCATTGGCGCCGCCACCCGCATTGGTGTTGCCCCGTTCCATTGTCGGCGATCGTGAAGGAAGAAGAAGGGTAAAACAGTGGGTGCTGGCCGATTCAAGGGAGAAGAAAGGTTCTTCTTCTTGGGGGAGTTGATCCACGTCTTCCCACGGGTCTTCAAGGGTAACGACGTGTTTTCCCCCACTGTTTGTTGAGGATTAGAGGCGAAATCGATTATTTGGGTTCAATTGTTTTGCTGTCAGCAGACGTTCAGATCTGTCCAGTAGGATGCGTGGCTGTTTTCGGGTCCTTAAAGTCGGAATTAGAAGTTTTGATCTCCTAGAGAATTGTGGATAATGCTCTTAGCTTTCAGTGGCCGCCAAGAACATCTGATTCCGACATTCGAGTCAAAAGTTATGTTATTTTTAGTGTTTACTGTCCAGAATCCTGACGAGAATCTGCAGTCATCTTGTTTAATAAATAATAAATTGTTAAGTGCCGAATTAGAACTTGGGATCTCCTAGAGAGTTGTAGGTTATCTCGTTACCTTTCATTTCCGACAAGAATCAAGTCATTCGGACTTCGGTAGCCAAAGTTATGAATTTATTAGTAATTCTGTGTTTCTGGAGAGAAGCAGATTTGCTAGTGTTGGTTAACCTGATAAAAGCGCATATTTAGAGGGGTTTCCAGAGGGTCTCACCATAACGAAAAATGAGGCTCATCCTCTTAGCTTTCAGGAAAGCTAAGGATCACTGAATTCGGACGAACGTAGAGAACGTTATGATAGTTTCTTTGTCGCTGTCCAGAAACCCGACGTGAAATGTTTGCTCTGATTAAATAGATTGGTAGGTCTGGTAGATGGCCGAATCAGAGGGTCTCCCCAACTAAGTTTATTTAGACATTTCAATTACCTTTTCAGATTGTTCAAGATCATCCTATTTGGACTCTTGAGCAGAAAGTTATGAATTTTTGTAGTCTGCTGTCCGCAGTGACCGATCGCTAAAAATTAGAAAAGCTAGACGTGATAAGAAGATTAGCGATTTCGATTGTAATGTGATGTATGATTTTGGTCCAGTATGCTATTCTTAGTTTGGGGTTATCTTCTTGTCCAGGTGGCAGCGAGATCCCAAGGGCAGCACCCACTTCGCGTCCGCCGTTCTCGCGCGGTTGAGGCAAGTATTCGGGTTATATGTAGTATTGGTTGCATGTCATGATTGAGTGGTGTATTGTTCATCATTGCCATGTGAATGTGTTGTGGAGATGATTCTAGTTGTGTTGATGCTTGCGAGTTATGTTTAAGGTTCCTTCATGATGCTATTGTTTACATACCCTGACTACATATTGAGTTATGATATTGGAAATATGATGTTGTAGTTCTTATGCATGTTGGAGCATTTTGAGACTTGGTCACGTGGTGACCAAGAGTACAATGTTGAGGTCCCTGTCATATGTAATGACAGGCTTGAGGTCCCCGCATTCATGGAATGTGGGCATTGGATATAGAGGTCCCGTCATTGTGATGACGGGCAAAGTCCTATACATGTGATGTATAGGCTCTTGGTCCCTGTGCGGAGAGGGCACGTGCATGAGTATTCATTGACGGATGAATACCCGCATTACCGGTAAAATGCGAAACGAGATAAAGATCAAAGAGTGCATAGCATTATCATCATTTAAATATTTGAAATGTCTTAACGGTGTTGAATAAAGTTGTTTTTAGATGTTATGTCTATATGAATGTTGCAACCTTGTTGATACTTCTTTGAGTCGTATGGCTCACCCTTGCTTTGTCTTGTTATAGGTACTTACGGCAAGAACGTCATGCATGGGAGGGAGTAGGCATTGAAAGCACACACTACCTCACAACATTTATGCAATTGCTATTTAGTTTCACATAGGAATAAATAAGCGTGTGGAGACTATCTATGGATGTTTTATGATGTTGGTTATTGGATATTTATGGTTATGATAATGATGTTAATTGTTTACATTGAACGATTATTTTATATGCATGAAAGACTTGGATTATAGAAATAATAATAAATGCCATGATCATCTGTTGATCCCTCGATTTTGTTGTTCATACAAAGGAAGTTCTGTCAAAAAAATTATAGATTGTTCTAGTTAGTTTAATTCTTGTAGCATTCTAGGCTCATGTGGAGTACAGGGTGTTCTGATTGGTATCAGAGCGGGTATGAGGTCCGTGGTGACTAGATTAATTAAAATTTGCTAATGGCTAATCAACTTAAAAATTTGACACACTAGTGCGATGAGGATGGGGATGGGCAAAGCATTGCATTTACGTTTCCGTTTTATCTTATGGTTGATTGCTGATTTGATTTGAGTATGACTGCACATTAAGTGACTATATGATTATTATGTGTGGGGATAACCCATGTTGAGAGGTTGAGGTCGTGTTGTGGCTCTGGCCTTTACCAAGCTACACCCTCGTTCGTAGTTTGATAATAGAGATTATCATTAGAAAGCGGTTGTTCTCTTCCTTGAATTTAAATTTGGTTACTCTTATCCGGTTGTGATTGATGTTTTCTCCGGGTTATTGGTCTATTGCGGTTGTGGGTTGTCTTGAAAAATGTTGGTGTGTTTCCATTTGCTTAATTGATCCATAAAGTAATCGTTGCTCTTCCGATCAATGGGTTCTTCTTGCGGTTGGTGAACTTGGTTGATTGTCAAGTTTGATCTTTACATTGGAATTGTGTCTTTCTCGTTAGAAATCTTGACCCGTTTATTTGCTTGATGATTTGGGCTATGAACATTTCCTATTGCAAGACCTTTAGTACGTGGAGGATTTGACTTTATGTAGCTCTTTTGGGTATGATGAGTGTTGAAGTTTATTGGTTCGATTTTATTAAACAAGATGTTCAACTCTCTAGCGATGTTTTGCTATTGTTAAGTGAGAGGTTATAACCAAGGCAATTAATTGTTATGGTATGAGTTATCAACTTATAGTGTGGAACATAATTGGTTTTAACCAGTTCCTTAGAATTGAAGTTGTTTAAGTCGAGGTTGTCCTCTGGTAGTTCCTGATGAACTGTGAGTAAAGGTATGCTTATACCTACTAGAAATCCGAGATTTATTAAGAAGTGTGAGATATTGATGACTTAGTCTAATCATTAAGATTGTGAAAATTGGTAGATTTGTTGGGTAATATGGAGTAATGTGTTTCAATGGATTAGTCTACCCATTCGAGATGGTTATGTTAAGGATGTGTTGGAACGATGCCTTAGAGAATATCCATTTGGAAATTTTCTTAAACTAGTTACTTGTTGTGCATACATAAATTTCTAGATTGAAACATGTATATGATTAGATGAATGTTGAGGTAGCATCTTGTGAGACCTGTTTCTGAGGAGATGATATTATTGAATGTCTAATTATATTTTGCCCTACAACTCCGAGCATAAAGTGGAATGTTAACTTTGTGTTTATAGGTGGTTTGTATTTGTAAATAGAAGTAGGACCCTATTTGCATACGTGATAAATATAATTGTCAAACGTTAATGATAGTTGGTGTGGGTGTGGAGCAACACTAATGGTCAAGTGGATGATTGAATAAGTAGTCTTTGGTAGCATGAACTTGTTAAAAGAGATTTGTTTCAACCTCATAGTTGTGTTTCTTTTGGAGAGGTTTATGATGGGATTTTAATTGGTGACCCGTGGTTGCATGATGGTGAAGTTGTCGGATTATAGTATGCCTATGATGAGAGGGTCTTGGTATAACCTTTAATGTGGGTAGTAGATTCCCTCTAAGAAAAAAAATAATAATAATAAAGGTGGTTGTTGCAGTGAGGTTGAAGATTTTGGTATACTCTCAATTGAGGATTAGATGATAAAGTGGTACATAAGAGTTTGGTGAACTTTTGGGGGCTTTATAATGGAAAAGTAGATGATGGCGATTCGCGTTAAGAATGTATCATTCTTGATGTTAGTAAGATTGTCTGCAAGGGATTGTGACTAGTGAGAAGCGATGATGATTCTCTCTGGGGGTGTTACACCATTTGGATTGTATTGAATTATTTAAATCTTAATTTGAATTTTTAGAAATTAAAACAATTTAATATGAATTAACCAAAGTTCAATTAAATACAAAACTACTGTATTTGCATTCCTTTTGTTCCAATGTATTTTTTTGAATTTTCTTGGAATTTTTCCATGTTCATTTGCTATTTTCTTTGAGCTCTCTTTGATTTATTTCCTTCTATGAAAAATTAGAAATCAATTTAAATCCCCAATCTTCTCTCGGGCTGAATTATGCTTTGCCGAGCCGTTTTCTTTTTCTTCTAGCCCAACCCACTCTCCTTTTCCCTTCTAGCCCATCTCCCTCACACGGCCCATTTCTCGCGCGCGTCGTCCCACTGCATCTCTCTCTCTCCCTCACTGCCAACCCGGCCACACCCGTCAGGCATTTATTCCACCTCTTGCTGTCGTGCCCGTGCGCCATCCTTCACGCGTTGTCGTTCCCATCATCGCCATTAATGCCAAAATCGCCGCCGTCGATCGTGTTCGCACCCGCATCGCTCCATTCCCCACCCTCGCCTATAAAATGGAGCACCGCGGTCCTCTTCCACCCCTTCATGCCCCCTCCAACCCTCACTACCTCTGGAACTCTGTCACCGCCGCGTAGTCGTCTTCCCTGAGCCCAGCCGCAACACTCCACCTCCGTTCCGTAGTCTTCGGTGAGCCTCCGCCAAAACCAAGGGCACCACGACGTGTTCCCGGGTTCCGCCAACCTTTTCCCTCCATCAATTGGATCTGAGCCGCATCCAAGGAGGAGATCAGGTGCTTCTTCTTCTAGTCCGGCCGTGTGTCGTCGCCATCGGATTACACCGCACCGGTGAGCCTTCGCCATCCATTTTCACCACCATCACCTTCCCCGCACCACTTTCTACCCCGTGTAAATGTTCTCATCGCCACAGCACTGTCGCCGCCATTGCCAAGCCAGCATCGCCGCTTTTCTCTCTACCGTCGATGAGTGCTGGCGAACCTCACTGCCGCATCTGCGTCATTACCTTCGTTGGGCCTTCCTCTCTCTATTGCGCCCATCCGATCGCTCCACCGTGGCCGCTACCGACCACAACCCTCGGTTCCCACGCTGCCGTTGCCGTCGAGCCGATGTGGCAGCCACGACACCGCCCCCTCGCTGCCACCTCAGCCACTCTGTCCTATTCAGCGCCCATGTGTCTGCTTTCGTGACAAGACATGCTGTGCCGTGAGTTGGTCCACCTTGGACCAAGGCTCAATTCTTGGACCCGATCCATAGACCTAGGCCCACCTGTCAAAGACCCATTTCATTTAGAAAATAATTCCAGCTGAAATTCAAAATCCTTTAGAAATAAAATTCCAAAAATCCTGAAATTCCTGATATAGTGTTTTCTCTCATTTTCCATGAATTAAATCTTACGGAAGCCCATTCTCCCTCATCCGAGCTCTGGTTGATCCCGTTCAAGTTTCTAAATTCATCTAAAATTAAACTATTTGTTCAAGTACTAGTTTTGTTAATTTTGCATTTCATTTTAATTTCTCTTGAATTTATTTATGTCTCATTCGTTTTCTCTCTCGTTTAGACAACGATTTTCAAAAAGCGGGAGAAGGATTTGAAGATCAGAGTGTGGTAATTGAGCAAGGCCAAGGCAAGTTATAACCTTTTGATCATGTTGTACCCATGTTTGTAAAATTATATTGTTTTATATCAACATGCATACTGCTTTTATATCACCTGTTTTATCGGAGTAGCTATTTACCTACTTGCCACTTTGTTTAGCTTGGATGCCATGAATCCATTGTCATTATAGATTGCGTTATTATTATTTGGACATAATTGTACTACCAACATGGATTGTTGTAGATATGCTTATCCATGCTTAGTTGTGCCTTGAGCTCATGTTCATAAAAGACCAAATAAGATAACTTGACTTAATGATATATGGAATTGTGGTGTGATGCCACTGTTGTAAAATGTGTTGTGCCATGGCAGGGGATGCCATTGGTCTTGGTTAAACAAAATGGTTTCATGGTCAGGCGAATGATTGTGTAGCGAAGGGGGTGCGAGTAGCACATTTGAGATAAGGTTATCTCGCTTGGGTGAACACTAAGGACTTAGCTTTGTGCGCCGTTGAACTGTGCCATATCGTACAAGCACTTGTCCCGTATAGGATGGATATGGTTGATTAATTTGCAATGTCTTTGATTCTGCCATGTGGTGGTGTGGGTTCTAGGATAGACGGGTAGATTCACATGGCGCAAAGGGGGGGGGGGCGACTCGGTGGTGAAACCTTAGTGGGCAGAACTGGGTTGAGACAGAGCTTTCTAAAGGCCTTGTGATAATCACTTAGTCGTACGCATGCGGAAGCGTGTCTTGACTGACATATTAAGTTGATTATCTCTTGTGGGTAAAGTTGTACAACCTCTATAGAGTGTTAAAACTGTTTGAACAGCTATATCCCCGGTTGTGGACAATGATTGGGGATTTCACATGAGGTATAGAGATTTCATAAAAATCTTGGATGGTGGATTGGTTGGGAAGAGAACGGGTAGTTCACTGGTTGTTTCAAAGTAATTGTTTACTTTATTTATTATGTCTTTCCAATTATGTTTTACAATCTATTTATTATATTTACTGTTAACATCTACTTTCTGCAAAAGAACATATGGCTATTGTCTTGTTCAAACATTGCATGAATATTAGTTGTATATTGTTCCCTACGACTTGTTGAGTACTTTATGTACTCACAGCTATCTCTGCTACTTAAATATTGGAGTTTACCGTCGTCCGTCCTCCCACCATCGATCGTGTTCGTCCGATTGATAGTCAATCTCCAACGGTCTAGATCAGCTAACATGGGAGCAACCGTCTCACACGACCCACATAGGATTAAAGTCGGGTTCTCCTCGTGTTTTCTGCGCTACCTCGTTTCCCTTGCACAAACATCCGCCTGCCTCCTCCCCTCCAACTGTCGCCTCGCCCACATCGCCCACCTCCTCACCACCGCCGTCGCCGCCGACTCGCTCCACTCCTGCTCTCTTCCTCCCCTGCCCTCGCCCGCGCTGCACCGTGTCGCGCACCTCCTCCCCTTCGCCCGCGCCACCGTTGCTTCCGCCGCCGCCCCCGGCTCGCTCCTCTCCTGCTCTCTTCCTCTCTCTCTCCCACGCCGCCGCTCGGAACCTTCCTCTCTCTTCCTCTCTCTCCCACAACGCGACGAGTATTTTTAGGGAGGCAGAAAGGAGCAAGTCAAGCCGAACTGAACCAACCCAAGAAAATAAAGAAGAGGAAGGAGCCAACCAGCCGCCGCGACATAGGGGGAGAAGAAGGGCGCCGCCACGCCGACGCCGACGGCGGAGACTACCGAAGATGGGGAGGTGGCGGCGCTACAGCAGCTGGTTGGCCAAGTGCAGGAGCTCTGGGACCTCTACGGCGCCCACTCCCACCCCCTCCATGAGCAAAACACCTCGCCTTCCCCTTCCCTTCCTCTCTCTAGCTTTCTCGCTCTCCTCTGGTTGATTCATTCAGATCTGTTCACTGTGTGGTCTATCCGTAGTTTTCTTGCAAATTGGCCTCTCAAATTTTCTTGTTCTTTCGACCCTGGGGAAATTGGATTGCTTAGATCTTCAACTAACATGCTTAGCTTAGATGGTGTATTTCCTTCTTTTTATTATTACTATATTTTTTTGTTGCGGCAACTCTTAAATTTCTCCCTTTTTTTGCTTTGTTATGTTGGTGGATTTGGTTGTGGGGGGAAGGATTAATTCGAGGAACGGTGGCATGCGTCACAGAAATGGAAAATTATGTGGCTTTTCCCGTACTTATTGCTTGCTTCCTCCCTATGATTGTTTGTTAATAATACCTATCTGTTTCCACGCTTATCGCTTTTGACATTGCCCCAAGCATAGGACATTTGACATTTGAGGTTGGCTCCAGTGGGACGACAGGCAGCGCCAAGAAGATGATGGGCCAGCAGTGACGATTCATCAGGGTGCGCAATCACCACTGGCTGCGGTGTGATGACAATGAGGAGAGAATGAGGACGAGGAAGAAGAGAAAGCTTGTTCAGAGCATTGGTGAGTGCTCAGGCACAGATTAAACTGGTGTGCATCTTTTTAGTTTCAGTGTACATGCCATGTGCTTGTTGAAATGCTTAAAAGATCTCCAATTTGCTCCTACCAAGTTTCACGAGATGTTGTCTGGTCTTGCCTGGGAAGCATGGGGTGGTAGGTTGTGCATTTGTGCTGGGAATGTACGTCGTCATGGACAACCTTCACGGGCTTGATCGTCATGTATTTTGCCAAATCTTGAAAAATCTTTAAAGCTTTAGGGGCTTTATAGGTTCTTGGTAGGGGCCGATTGAGGAAAACATATGATTTGTAATCTGAGTGCCAGTATGGATTCTGGCTCCACTGGGAGACCAACTACTAATGGTGTAATGGTTCTGAGGTTTGACTCTTCCTCCTTAATTTAGTTTAGGTTATATGCCTGTTTCATTAGGTAGTGAAAGCTACTTATATTAGTTTTAAACAAATAAATCTTCTGATTGATTACCAAGAATTCAGATTGTCCTCTCTCTCTCTCTCTCTCTCTCTCTCTGTTTCTACACTTATTTGAGGAAATGCCAAGCTGGTTGAGGGACCCTACAACACGTCGTTCTAGGGCACATGGCAGAATTTATGAAATTATTATATAGTTGTATATTTTCTATGATGAACGTATATGCTCTTATGATTGTGCATGACACTTGTTCTGCATGATTAGGACAATATTTCAGATGATGCATATTCATTGCTAGATGCTTCAGGGCCTATTGGTCAAATACAGTAGATCTACCCATAACACTCAGATTAGTTACTTTCTGAATGTAGAAGTAAATTTGCTCATAGAATTTTATTATACCGTTGGCTGAGACTGAGAAAGAAAAACGTAGGCATGCTGTGCAATTCTACAAGGCTGGTTTAGATGTTCCTCAAACGACAATGAGACAGTCTTCAAAAATGGTGAAGCTGCACTTGAACTTTGCCAAGAAAGTTTGTTGAGTCAGCAATAGGTCTATTGCAAGTTGTTATGGTGAAGACATAGATTTGCAGGTGATCAGTGCACATTGCACCACTATACTATGTTTAACCCAGTTTTCACCTGCTTGTCTATGTCTAGACAATTTAAAGTAAAGACATGCTACATTTGCCTATTTCTTAAGTAATATTGTTATCAAATGATGTTGTACTCATTTTTGAAGTCAATGTAATGATAATATTTTTCTTAATAGGATAAAGAGCGAGGAGAAGAGGAAGCTGATTGATGTATAGGAGTGCATCAATCCTCCAATTCTACTGCCTGTGTTAAGAACACATGAGGTTGATTTTCCAATAATAATGATGAAGCAAGAACTGGAAGCTACCTATGAAAATTATGTGGTAATTATGTGTGGAGAAACAAGCTTCGGTAAATCTAAAGTCCCTTAGGTGAGTGTGCGCACACATGTGCTTCTTTAACATTTGTTCATAGTTTAAAGTTTTTATACTACCTGCTCGTGTTAAATAGTTCTCAATTTTGTCATTGCTCGTTATGCTACTTGTGTTCTGCAATTCCTGACACTATACTTGTAATTAATTGGTTTAGTTAGTCAGTACACGAGGAAACGATTCTCAAGGTTGATGTTGACTGTTGGGTGATGTAGATAAGCAAATATTATCCAGGAGTTCGATGTCATTAATATATTTGTGAAGAGCTTGTCCAAGCTGGTGAAGCTGTCATTAATATATGTTGAGGCAAGGTTACGAATCCAGATTTGAATATTTGATCAATAAAAGTATGTATGCTTTTGTTCACGCATGTGTACTGTCGACGGGGATAGGCATGGCGGTTCAGGTCAAGCACGACAGCACCGCATGGCTGAGCACGGAGATGGAGGCGTGACGTAGGCTAGGGCAGAGCTCGGCTAAGTGCTATGGCAAAGCCGAGGGCATGGCACAGGCGGAGCCAATGATGGTGGCTTGACATGACGGATGATACGATTTGTTTTATTCGTAGCAACGCACATGCATTCAACTAGTATACATTGTTGATCAGTTGCTGAGGAAGAACTCGAAAACTCAGAGTTCTACGAGGTGTACTTTGAAAACTTTGCAAAGTAGGATACGCTCCCCACTCAATTGCCTATGGGTATGTCAGATAGCTACCACTAGTTATTTTATTTCCACTACAACCATTTAATTTCTCTTTTACGCCATGCGTGGCAAATTATGTAAATTGCTACTTTCTTAGTTATTTCGTTGAATGATTGATATTTCATCTATATTGCCATTGTATACACTAGCGTGATCCTTGACTAGTGTAGAATAAACAAAGGGTCCGGATTTTCATATGCAGGTCCTGGCAGAAGGTGGTTTGCGCAAGGTTGAAGAAGGAAAAACAAGGTTGCTTCTACAGTACTATGAAAGATAGGGCCACTCACGCATCAACTGCACGTTGATCCTTATGACGTTATCATTTCATCACCATCATCATCATAGTCATATCATCATCATATAGAAATTATAACAAACTTGAATAAAGCACAAATATATCATGGCAGATTAATCATTAAAGACATGTGACATAAACCGATGTCTACCGCTCTACTATGCACTTGCCTTTTAGCCACAGAAAATAGAACAGTGCGAGGACGGCACCGAACCCAAAGCAACACCCCCAGAACAAAGCCAATACTCACATAAAAACATGCAACAACAATACAATAGTATAAAGCAAATTAACATCACCTCTAGGTGCAAAGCCGACATAATTAACCCACCTTCACTAGGCAACCCACTTGCTGTCCTAGTGATCAAACAGTCATAACTCCTAATTCTAGAATCCAAACATAGCAAACCATATTATTTCTAAAATCTACACAAAAATTTCTACACTTTCTGAGTTACACAAATTCCCTGATTAAGTCGTCTAAGCTCTCGTTTTTAACCCCCGAAGGTCAATCTGATGCATTACTGAACAGCAGGATTATAAATTTTATATTTATCTTTCTACAACACAAAAACCACACCACTTCTAGAGACTATGGACAATTAGCTAACTTTTCCTAGTTATGATTCTAATTTAATTCAACCATCTACTATATATAACAAGGCAAATAACACGGCCGCTACCAACCGCGATGGAATTATGGTCAGTAGCACTCCTGAAGCCATAACTTTTACATCAATCATCCAAAATCAATATTCTTGCACTGTATGGAAGGCTTACACAATAACCTACAATATTCATAATATAGCGAAACTAATAAGTCCCGACAACTAAACAAATTGAGCTGTGCTAGACCATGGGCCGGGGTGCCGACCTAGGCACGACATGCCACCACCTCAGGCCTGGCCGGGCCATGGCGACCCCGGGATCGGATCCGTTCCAAGCTAAGTGATTACGCCAAAAGCGCAACACTTAACGAGAGACAAAAATGATTCCGAATGCCCGGATATGTGTCTCATGTTAGCTCCCAAGGATCAGTAGCTAACATGCATATATCCAAACACAACATTGCAATCACATCCATACACAATCGTACAAGAGAATAGAATCAAATAGAACTTCATTTAAATAGAACCTTATAGTACAAGGTTGCATAAGAGGGCCGATCGGCCAAATCTAAACAAACACAAATAAATTGCAGCGGAAGATAAACTTAGAAATAAAAGAGAAAGAGCTGAGTTGCTATGCCAAAACCCACAAGCAACCAACTGGAGTTAAAGCTGTTGCTCCCGTCGTTCTTACCTGAACAAATAGACAATACGTTAAAGCACAAAGTTGTACTCGCAAGTCTTTCAAAAAAATAAGGATACATGTAAGTATCAAAGGAAGGCTACTACACTAATCAATTTTCGGCATAAACCAAGTTTTTCATTTATATAAACGATAAAGATTAAAATTGCCATTTGTAAAACATTTTTGAAATGTTATATAAAGTAGGTACTCCAATTCATAATAAAAAAATTAGTAGATACTCTAATTATAACAACACACGAACTTCCCTCTCATGACATATATCAATTCTCAAACATATCAACACGTGAACTTCCTGTTCGTAACAACATATAAGATCTGAACAAACTAGCGCAATGACATAACATTGCCAACCATAACCCAACCCAATTCCCCATAAGCTAACTATGCATGCTTTCCCACAAGTGATGTCCATGACCGGGGACACGACTATTCGAATAGATTTAGTTCTCTGCAGAGTTGTACAGCTTTACCCACATGATATGCATTCCTCCTAATGTCGGCCAAGCACTCTTCCTTAGGAGTATGACCGAGGTAGCATAACGAGTCCGTTACAATGCCATGTCTTAACTATCAAACCACCCGAGGAACATAATCCCATGGTAGACTGTCGGTCGCCTGACCACAAGTGAACCCCGTTGTGTAAGTCCCATACAAACAAGAGACCCTTAAGAGCAAGTAAGAGAACGTTTAACATGCCCCCACTAGATTCACAAGGAAACAATAGTAACAACAACAATTGTCAATCTAATTGTATTTTGATAGCTAACGCACAACAAATTATTAAGCCAAGCCTTCGCCATTATCTCGGCGTGTGGTTACACGTAAGACTTGGTTCATCACACCACATATCGGTCCTTGAGCACCCAGACGGGGCTACACTAATCCAGCATGACCTCTCTTCATCAGCCTATCACCCGTCCAAGTCCAACACACAACAACAACCCTCCCAACTTGCCCACAATGACCAGATTAGAAGATCTGGACATATTCCTCAAATTCAACATAATTCAATCCATATAATCCTCAAATTTCATCAAGATTCGATTCACTTTAGCCGATGGACTAGCTCCATCAACCACTTTCGACTACAACTACTAGCATGGCTAAGCATCGATCTATTCTACAACAGAAAATTCCCATACATATACATATACATACATACATACATATATATATATATATATATATATATATATATATATATATATATATATATATATATATATATATATATATATATATATATATATATATATATATATCAACTGAACATAGGATTATCAACATCCAAGGAAGACAATGCAACAATTAGAAAATTAACTACTTCTACCCATGAACATACTTTTCAAAATAGCATGCAATGGCAAATTAAAATCCACACAAAACTATTAAAATCAGTAGGAGCAACATGATCAAGAGGGGGTGCTTGCACCTTTGCTGGTACTACTTGTTCAACCTCAGGTTACACTCAAATTGATATCACGATTATATCGGTATTGTCGAAAACCTAACGAAAGGCAATATTGCAATAAATATCAAATAAAGCCAAAATTCAAAATTCTCAAAAATGCATGAAATTTATACAGTAGGTATATTATGATTTTAGATGAATTTAGGTGAAATAATTATTCCATTTGGATTTAGTATGTGAAAGTTATAGCAATTTGAATTTCATATTTCTAGAAAATCCAATTTAATTTGATTCGGTTACTGTTCACCCAATTTAATTATTTGGTCAAAATTTGTAGAGCAGTGGTGGGTACAAAGATCACATAGATAAATAGAGGATATTATTATAAGACTAAAATAATTTGGTTCATCTTACTTGGAGTTTGTATGAATTAGTTATGAATATTCTAAGTTAATAGCATTTTCTAGTTCAAAAATAACTCAGTTTTGGATCACTTTCCAAAAACTATATTTTCTGGTATAAAGATATAAACCTATTTTAAAATAAAGTTTAGTAAAAATAAAAATTAACAAAATTTGTTTCACTGGATTTGCAGTTGGGATGATTTAGTTATACATTTCTGAAGTTAATGTATTTTTTTAGTGTATAAATTAATCATTTTTGGATTTCTAAAGCTTTTATTCCTTTTCTAACCTGCGTTGCGCTAGCCATAGTCGCTGACTGGTGGGGCCTATGAATAGTGTGTTTTCTATTTAACCTTCTGATTTAAAACACATACTAACATGTGGGGCCCGTCCGTCAGTGGTCGTAGCGAGCTGAGGTCGTGGTCGTAGTGACTGCATGGTTGTAACGACTGCGTGGTCGAAGCACACAACAACGAGATTTTCTCGTCCCGCGCGATTGCCCAGCGGCTCGCCGGCGCTGCGCGCCACGGCGGAGCCGACCAATAGCCATGCGCAACTTTTGGAGGTGGTCTCGACGACTGAGTTGGCTTGTACTGGCGGCTCATTATACGGCTAACATGCACAAGCAAAAATAGCTCCGCAGCATTCATTCAAGCGGGTGCCATAGCATCAGTGAGGTCTAGTGAGGCTACCTGAATCTAGGAGAGAAGAGGTGATGACCGGAGCTAGCCCAACGCCGAAGATGTCCACGGCGGCGATAAGCTTTAACGTAGAGAGGTCGATTGGAGCAAAATGAAGAGAAGTGAATGGTCGAGATGTCTTAAAGATCACATGAGAATGTTATAGGAGCAAGTAATTGAAGAATAGGTTACTGGATCCAAGTGGGAGACGAAGAGGTGGTTCTTTGGCCGAAAATGGTTCAATCCTCAAATACATGAACTCCTGTTGTGCATTACCCAAATAGAGTTAGGGGTTTTCAATGTCATGCCAAAAGACACGAGGTGGCGCGAAAGATTGGAGTTAAAACCTACCGGAGATGAAGAAGACACGATGGTGTCTTTCGGGTGCATGCTCTGGAGCTGAGAATGGCACCAAGATGGTTCGGGTACTACAAGCCAAGGCACGAGCTGAGGTTAGCAAAAATGGAAATGACATCGAGGAATAATGAGAAGGGTAGCATTTGACTAAAGCTTACCCGAGAGGTGAACTCAAGCCAGCCTCCCTCTCCTCGATCAAACAAAGGAGAGAGGGGAAGGAGGAGGATGCTGAGCAGGTATTATCCTCGAGGATTGATGGCAATGGAGGCAACGTTAGCAGATGAAGCTCGGGGACAGGTCAAATTGGGCGATGGATTGATGACGTGAGCATCGCTCAACAGCTTGGAGCAGAGTAGTGCGGCCGCGTCGAGCTTACCTCCTGAGCACGCCCTGTGCAAGGTAAGAGAAAGGTCTGATGAGTGGGACTGCCTCGTCAGTGGCACAAAGTGGCGCGGACGCGAGCGTGGTTCGGTCGGTACAGCTAAGTGGTTTGGCTCAGTCAAGTCGCTCGGGTCGGTGATGCGTGAACTGCACGATTTTGATCAAACCGTCCGATTGCATGAGTCAGAATCCGGTGCGGCGTGCTGCAGTTAGAGGGTTGGGTCTAGCTGTAACAACCCAAAGCTGGGGTTTGTGTTTCAAATGTATAAAAGTATGAGAGTTTAAAAAACTTTTGTTGTATCTCATTGATCATGCTCTTGGTATTCTAAAAACTTGTGCTCAATTTTAAACTTTTGATGTTTGTATTAAAGTTTGTGTTGAAATTTCAAACTTTTAAACTTAAATTCAATTTCTATTTGAATTCCAGAAAAATGTATGAATAAAAGTTTCTGAAAATAATTTATTCAAATACTAGATTATTAATATTTAATTATAATTATTTTTACCAAATTTTTAGAAGTGATTTTGACTTCACCAAAATTCAAATCAAATCACTAATGCAGATTTAAAAATAATTTAATTCTAACAAATTTTAGTATATAAAGTGTTTGGAACTATTTTTCTTAAGTCCTATTTGATTCTCAGAATACTCACAAAAATTTTCAGAATTTTTAGAATTTTATTTCTATTTTAAACTGCTAGGTCAAACCTTTTGATTTTCGGTCAAAACTAAATCCTAACCTAAACCCTAACCCAACTCCGACCGGACCACCTCGTTTCGACTTGACTCGACCGTGCCCCTTCGTGTCGCGCCGCACTAGGCTCCGGCTCGTGCCGCTTCGTCACGACCACTGACGGGCGGGCCCCACCTGTCGGGCTCGTCCTCATCGCCTCCGCTGCCTAACCAGAGCTCGCTGGCGATCGCTCATGCGTGCCACGCACCTCGTCGGCGACATCTCATGCACGCGTGTCCATCTCTGAAGTGTTGCCGGGTCCCCATAAAGCTCCAGGGACAACCCATTTTCTCCCTCTTCCACTCCTTTGCTCTCTCCGCCCTTTTCTTCGTTTCGGCCGAGGTTCAAGCCGAGGGCAGCGCCGCCGTGTTAGTGCCGCCCTCGAGCAAGCGACCCCGCCGCTGTATTCCTCTCTTCACGCCGAGTCCATTTTTCCCGGTCCGATCTTGTTTCATCCACGGAGTCGTTGGGGGCAACATCTTCGTCTTCGACTCCGACAGCTATGGCCCTTGTAGCTTTTCGGCGTTCCAGTGAGTTTCTGTAACACCCCAGTCCGACATGAGCCTGGAATGTTATTAAACTAACATTAAATAATTCTAAACCAAGGCAAACTACCAAATTTAATGAACCTCCTTGTAAAGTTAACTACGGAGGTTCCAACACATAGATGAATCATAAATAAATAAACCGACAACGAGAATCATCATTAGGTATTCAAAGTATGCTAAGCAACTAGTATATCCAAAGAAATCGAAGTACACTACTCATCATTATTACACTTAACCCATTGCATGAGGCATAATCATAATAAATCCTTTAAGCAACTCGCTCATTTATTTAAGCATGGTGCAAGTTTATTCAACTTTAGATGGTTCATGGTAGTGTGTGTGTGAACATTAAGCTACTCCCTCCCATGCATGTCGTCCTTGGATTGGGTACCTAAAACAACAAGAAAGCAAGAGTGAGTCCACAGACTCAGCAAGTACATAAATAAAAGACACATGATTCGAACCATAACATCGGCATCCACATTTAGGAGCACATCATTAAATCATGCCACATGCATATGCAATACTCAAGGATTCCTTTTCTTTATCTCTTTTTGTATTTTACTGGTAATGCACGTATGCAACCGTCATTGCATACCCATGCACTGTGGCGCTGCGCACGAGGACCAATTGCCCAATACTCATAAGTATTGGGGACCTCAAGCCCACACTCCACAAGTGTGGGGATCTCAAGCCCGTCACATTCATGACGGGACCTCAAAGATGTGCATGCTTGGTCATCACAAGACCAGAGCCTCAACATGATATCAATATGCATATGCACCATCTCTTTTCATTATCAAGCACCAAAGATAATAACAACATTCATGAATAAAGCATAGCCATACTTTGAACATTCACCATTCTTATTATGCACACTTGCCAACAGCCATACAACACTAACATGTATCAAACACGCATTCATGTCCAAGCAATCACAAACAAGGTACAAACAATGCACTTGCCTTAGCGCGAGAGCGGAGGATGCGAAGAAGAGCGCCTCGGGACCAATCCACCACCTAAAATTCATTTAAAGGCATACTAATCCAATGGTAATGAACCGAACAAACAATATAAGCAACCACAATCTAGCAATAGCTTGTAACGCGACCGACTCCAAATTCCTAAAGCTGATCTATCCCCTCGTAAACAGTCATGTTCTAAAATTCGTATCTTTTATTACAGGAGTCCAAATGAGGTGTTTTTAGACTTCATTTAAAGGTTATCAAATTACCCAACTAAACCTAGTTGGTGGGCCTTCTGATTCGGCCATATAATATCCCTTTATGCTGATTAACAAAACATCGATTTCACGTCGGGTTCTCTAGACGATTACACTAAAACAATCATAACTTTCAGCTCGTTTGTCCAAATGTCGCGTTCTTGGGCTTCCCTGAAAGCTACGACAATTTTCTACAACTTTAACGGATCTCTCAAGTCAGATTACTAAAACTGTCGAATCTTGTGATTCGCAACACGATCGCACTAATAAATTCATAACTTTTGCTCAGAGGTCCAAATAATACGATCTAGCACTTCATCGAAAGCTATTGACGTCTTCTACAACTCTCTAGGAGAAGCCCAAGACCGAATCCGCACTTAACTATATCAAAACTTCTGTCTAACGCGATCTATCACGAGGAGACGAAATACCGACATTGCTACAACAATCAAATATGCATATATTCGGGGCAAACCGGGTTACCCTTGACGAACCGCTGTAGACCGCGATGCAATCATGAATCTTCCCTTCCCTCTCTTCTTCCCTTCTCCTTTCTTCCTTCTTCTTCCTTTTTCTTGGCCGCCACAATGAAGAGGCATCGGAGGAGAGGGCACCACCATGGAGGAGATGGGTTGCTACGATGCAGTGCTCTGATGTGCGGCGCGGTCTGTAACACCCTAAGTCCCCCTCCTTCTTTAGTTGGTTTCTGGTTTCCTCACGGGCCATGGGCCACTAAGCTGTTTTCCTCCACTTGACTATGGGTTGCGTGGCCCATTACTCTCTCAATTTCTGATTTTTTCTCTTTAATTATCTTAATTCCCTCTCTAATTTTTTATTACATCCACTAACGACAAGCGGGATATTACATTCTACCCCTTAAAAGAATTCGACCCGAATTCTACTTTCACCAATCTACTTGAAAGGCTGAAATCAACAATCTTTAACGCATACCCAACGTGAACCACTCCAGTCTTTGCTCGCACATGCGAGACCGTAATTCACAAGTCGCTTCCTCTTGGGATTATGGGATCATATCACCTTGACGGATATCACGTCTTTCACCTCAACACTAGTCTCGACCTTTACGGTACACTCAACACACGGGACTCAAAGGTAAGGTCTTACTTCTTAGCCAACAGCTCTAACAAAATCTCAAGCTCGGACCTCTCATGTGCTCTCTCAAAGCACCAAAAACACAAGACATTGCGTACTCGCGCAAGTACTCAAGACGGTCCTAGTGATACGCCAATCTACAAATTCCGTGTGACAGGAATCTATCCAACACACCTTTGGTTAAACTTCCTTTCGGTGCATCAAGTACACCGTCTACACAAAACACATAGAACTCTTGTTCCAACTCTCATCGATCACCTTACCTATGCAAGCAGCATCTCCTTTACCAAGGGACGCACAAAGAACTCGCCTACCAACTCACTTATCAGAAGAACTCAGCGAGAACAAAGGAGTCAAAATGCATCCAACTCAAAGCCATCTTCCCTTAGAAGAGCCCAATCCAAAATCAATGGATTTACCATGAAATTTTTTCCCACTTTTGAAATAGGTAGTTTAGAAATAAATGCCACACAAGCCAAAACGAAATCACTCGAAAAACCATATTAACCATTTTTTCTTAATGGAAGGAATCACACATACCGACAAGAACCAACTCAATCATGAATTGACATCCGTCATAACCACATAGTTCAAGTAAGAACTAAGAGAATATCTCACTATCCAAGATCACACAATGTAACACCCTTTTTCCGAATCTTTCTTTTAAGAATTTAACTTCCTCTAAACTATGGGATTCCAAATCATTGTATCACACGCTAACTCATTACTCTTAAGTTGACAACCTCAAGCTATGCTCAAACCGCAAACATCGTCCATACCCTTGTAGAGAGACTCTCGACTCTACAATAACATACTCTAGATAATTCTCTTATCGATAGACTTACTTTGATAGATAATTTTCAATGCTCCTCAACAAATATTTCACCCAAAATCGCATTGCTCCAATCCGTAAGGAATAATCAACTTGAAATCCACAACACACACTCTCATTTACTTCATTAAAGAGTTCTATTAATGATCGTCATACTATTCAAATCCATTGTTATTCTTCTAGTGCTATACATAATCATTGAGCAACTAAGGATCTAGCATAGAACACCAAACCCAATTTCCACCTCCAAGACTCTATAAGTGTATTTGATTATAGCTATTACGAAAAATCCTCGATCCGTGTTGAAATTCCCACAATCCAAACATACTCAATCATTACTTCAACATGTAAACATATTCTTGACCAAATTATCTTTATAAAGATTCTAACTCCTAGAGGGTTACTCGCTAACGCCAAAACATTCCTAACAATAGCTCAACAATCCCTGCTATCTCATTAATTGACATAACAATTGGATTATTTTGCTAGTCCCCACTCTGTTAAACTACATCGCCATAGATCACCTACACAACCTCTCAAAATTACCCAATCGCGATACTCTAACACATGATCAAGTTTCCCATACTTTCGATAAACCCAACATTCTAGCATGAATGAAGGTTCTTGGATTATAATTCGCTATGGGTTCCGCTAGTTGTAACACTAATCAGTTTTATTTCAACGACAATCATTCCATTTAAATCAAATTCTCCAAGAATTATAGGTCAAAACCAATTTACTTTCTGCTGTTCTTCAAATAGCTTGGTCTCCAAAATTCTTACGCTTATCGTTTTTGACCACCACCAACCAATCACCATACAACTCTTTATAACACTTGGCATCACAACTTGGTTAATTCCTTACTCAAAAGGAAGAAATAAGCAGATACAAGGTTCGACGCATAAGAAATCGTGGCTCCTCAAGTGAGCACGAGACCAAGAAAGCGATCAAATAGAAATGATCTCGGAAAACAAAATACGAGTCCACAGTCGAGGGCACAAGTCCCACAAGAAGAAATTTTCCACGTCCATAAATCATAATAAAACATTGCTATGCAAACCCAAGAAACTCTTAAGCTGTGACAACAGGAAAGTTGCAGATTACGATTTTTAGCTCCAACCTCAAATACTTATGGCAAACATTTTTCGTTAACACAACGAAAGCAACCTCTTTGATTACAATATTACTTGTCAAACTAAATAAGAAATGCCTTTAATACCAAATCACATTAATCACATCGGAACCAAACGGAACCTTTCCATATGTCACATTGCTCAACTAATTTGATCTACTACATAAATCATGAACCCCCAAAAGATCACGAATACAAAACTCCAAACATTTCATTTAACCGTTATTAAAATAATCAACTTACTTTCTATCTAGAAGAATCCTCACCACTCCAATGCGTCACAATCTCTTGTAGACCTTATTACTAACATCAAGAATAATTCACTCTTAACAAGGTTTATTATCATCCACTCTTCCTTTATAAAGTCCCCAAAAGCTAACCAAACTGTTACATATCACTTTATCATCTCATCCTCGATTGAGAGTACACCAAATTCTTACAACCTCACTACAAGAACCACTTTATTTTTTATAGAGGAACCTACTACACAATTTAAAAGGTTACACCAAAACTCTTTCATCAAAGACATACTATTATCTGACAATTTCATCATCATGCAAACACAGGTCACTTATTAAATCCCATCATAAACCATTGATGATTATTCAATCATGGACAAAATTGATGGTCCTTTCTCTATTTGTTTTCGCACGAGCAAAAATAAGATCATCAAATCGCCAATTAAAGAAAATTTCATATTATCTTCTATTAAGACAACGATGAAACACATCCTTATATTTCCCCTTCCTACACAGTTAGATTAATTCATTGAGACCAAATAATCTAACAAGTTTAGCAAACTAAACAATTCTAATGATCAACATTTCCGTCAAAGTTCCACACTTTTTAATAACTCGATTGATTCCAATTAGGTATAGTCATACCCTTAATCACAGTTCAACAAGAACTACTACATGGCACCATCAAATTAATCAACTTTCCTTCCAGGGTTCTTAGTTAGGATCGATTATACACCACACTACAGAACCAACTTGATAACCCATATCATATCCACTAATTTCTCCGATTATAACCTCTCACTTAACCATGAGACGATATCGTTAAAGGGTTTAGCATTTTCTTCCATAAAAGAACATTTCAACTTCAACACTCAAGATATCCAAAAGTGATATATTGAATCAAAACTTCCACGTACTACAAGACTTGCAAAAGGAAACTTTCATTATCCAAATCATCAAGTGAAATAAATGGGTTATGCTTTCCAGTAAGAAAAATGAAACTCCAATACAAAAGTCAGTATTGACAACTATCCAAGTCCACTAGCCACGAGAATAACTCAACAATAGAAAAAAAAACAATAATTGCTTTAGGGAACAAGTTAAGCCAATAAAACATATCAACCTTTCTCAAAGAAACTCATCAACTGCAATGAACTACTGACCCATAGAAATCCATCAACCACAACTGGACAAGAGTTGACCAAATTCGAACTCAAGGAAGAGAACAAATTTCTAAATATACTCACTATCGATGCTCGTACTAAGACATCTGAGATAACCACTTCCCTGTTTTCATACCACGAAAGATGGTGTGACCTGGTAAAGCCCAGGGCCACGACCTCAACCTCTCAACATGCGCTACCATCACTCATACTAATCATAGAATCATATTATAGGTATATAAGGTCATCTCATAATAGGAATCATCAATACAATATAACGAAGCGTAAATGCAACGCTGACCCATCCCATCCAGCGTGCACCGGTGTGTCGAGGTTTTAAGTTTATTAACCATTACAAAATTTTAGCAATTTAAGTTGCCTAAGTTGTAAATCCAATCACCACGGACCTCTGCGCTCTAATACCAACTGTAACACCCGACCGACATGAGCACGGAATGCTATTAAACTAACATTAAATAATTCTAAACCAAGGCAAACTACAAATTTCGATGAGAACATCCCTTGTAAAGTTAACTACACTGAGGTTCCAACACATAGATGAATCATAAATAAATAAACCGACAACGAATCATCATTAGGTATTCAAAGTATGCTAAGCAACTAGTATATCCAAAGAAATCAAGTACACTACTCATCATTATTACACTTAACCCATTGCATGAGGCATAATCATAATAAATCCTTTAAGCAACTCGCTCATTTATTTAAGCATGGTGCAAGTTTATTCAACTTTAGATGGTTCATGGTAGTGTGTGTGTGAACATTAAGCTACTCCCTCCCATGCATGTCGTCCTTGGATTGGGTACCTAAAACAACAAGAAAGCAAGAGTGAGTCCACAGACTCAGCAAGTACATAAATAAAAAGACACATGATTCGAACCATAACATCAGCATCCACATTTAGGAGAACATCATTAAATCATGCCACATGCATATGCAATGCTCAAGGATTCCTTTTCTTTATCTCTTTTTTTTTGTATTTTACAGGTAATGCAAAGTATGCAACCGTCGCTGCATACCCATGCCTGTGCGCGCACGCACGGGGACCAATTGCCCAATACTCCGCAAGTATTGGGGACCTCAAGCCCACACTCCACAAGTGTGGGGATCTCAAGCCCGTCACATTCATGACGGGGACCTCAAAGATGTGCATCCTTGGTCATCACAAGACCAGGCCTCAACATGATATCAATATGCATATGCACCATCTCTTTTCATTATCAAGCACCAAAGATAATAACAACATTCATGAATAAAGCATAGCCATACTTTGAACATTCACCATTCTTATTATGCACACTTGCCAACAGCCATACAACACTAACATGTATCAAACACGCATTCATGTCCAAGCAATCACAAACAAGGTACAAACAATGCACTTGCCTTAACAGCGTGAGAACGGAGGATGCGAAGAAGGCGCGCCTCCGGGACCAATCCACCACCTAAAATTCATTTAAAGGCATACTAAGCCAATGGTAATGAACCGAACAAACAATATAAGCAACCACAATCTAGCAATAGCTTGTAACACGACCCCGACTCCAAATTCCTAAAAGCTGATCTATCCCCTCTGTAAACAGTCATGTTCTAAAATTCGTATCTTTTATTACAGGAGTCCAAATGAGGTGTTCTTAGACTTCATTTAAAGGTTATCAAATTACCCAACTAAACCTAGTTGGTGGGCCTTCCTGATTCGGCCATATAATATCCCTTTTATGCTGATTATCAAAACATCGATTTCACGTCAGGTTCTCTAGACAGTACACTAAAACAAGCATAACCTGCAGCTCGTTTGTCCAAATGTCGCGTTCTTGGGCTTCCCTGAAAGCTACGACAATTTTCTACAACTTTAACGGATCTCTCAAGTCAGATTACTAAAACTGTCGAATCTTGTGATTCGCGAAACGATCGCACTAATAAATTCATAACTTTTGCTACAGAGGTCCAAATAAGACGATCTAGCACTTCATCGAAACCATCTTCAGTGGCAAGCAGCTAGCAGAGCTTTATATTGCTAGAATTGTTTGTCTTCATGGTGTTCCCAAGGTCATTGTTTCTGACCGTGGCCCTCAGTTTACTTCCCACTTTTGGAATTGTCTTCATCGGGCTATGGGAGTGAACTCTCTTCGATCAGTACTGCTTATCATCCTCAAACTAGTGGTCAAACTGAGAGAGTGAATCAAGTAATGGAAGATCTTCTTCGAGCCTATGTGCTATCTTATAGCAAAGACTGGGAGAAATCTTTGCCATATGTGGAATTTTCCTACAATAATAGCTACCAAGCAAGTATTCAAATGTCACCTTTTGAAGCCTTGTATGGGAGAGCTTGTAGACTCCATTGAATTGGTCGAGTGCGGTGAAAGATCATTCTATGGTCCGGACTTAGTAATGGAAGCGAAGAGCGAGTTCGCTGATTCGAGATTGTTTGAAAACCGCACGTCTCGTCGGAAGAGCTGCGCCGATCATCGTCGTCGTGAATTGAGCTTTGAGGTAGATGATCTTGTCTATCTTAAAGTATCACCGATGAAAGGCACTCATCGTTTTGGGTAAAGGAAGCTCGCACTCGTTATATCGGACCTTTCGAATCATTGCCAAACGAGGTCGTAGCTTATCAATTGGAACTACCGAATCCCTCTGCGATGCATAATACTTTCCATGTGTCTCAATTGAAGAAATGCCTTCGTGTTCCCATTGAGGCAGCGCATGAGCATCTTGATCTCAACCGATCTTTCTTATCAAGAACACCCAAAGACGTATCCTCGACACAATGGAGCGCAGGACAAGAAATCGTCTTGTCAAGTTCTTGAAAATTCGATGGCTAATCACTCGAGGATGAAGCCACTTGGGAGCGTGAAGATCGATGCGATTGAGCACCCTCATCTCTTTGTTGTTTAGAACTTTCCTTTGAATCAAGAAAGGAAAGTTTAAATAAAGCAATGTAAACAAAGATGTAATGATAACACTATGTTGTTATGTAAAGTTCCTCTTTGTTATCTTTGAAGGAAATCAAGACAACGGATGTTGAATTTCCTTATAAATCATGTCCATTCCACTTCTTCCTAATCTTTAACTTGTTCCAAATCTAGGGACGAGATTTTCTTAAGGGTAGGTTTGTAACAGCCCCAAGTTTATAAACAATAATAAAATGCTTTATGAGCAGAATGAGGTCTTTGTTCATAGCATTCTTTATTCATTTCTACAATTTAGGCGTATGTTACAAATTAAAAACCTTCCTTTTAGCAAAAATCCTAAAGAACCATTTAAAGTCTTAAAGGAATACAAGATAAAACTTGTATTATGACTGGGAAGTGTTTTTATTAAAGCCTAGATAAATTATCTTGGCTGAAAATATTTTTTTGTTGCATTTTTAGGAATTATCTTGGCTTAAAGAAAAATAATTATCTTTGAATGAATATTTTCAGGCTAAAATAAATATTTATTTATTTTACAAAGTGATCATGGGATTTTAAAATTTATCTGGGAAATATATCATCCGGTAGCCTCCAAAAAAATTTCATGATTTTACAAATTTATTTGCTATTTTTAAAACTCAGTCAAACCTTTTAAGCATTTGAATAGGTTCTGGTCAACTAATCTGGTCTAGACCTGACCCTCATCACTGTAGCGACTCGAGCCATGTGTTTGGGTCCAACCGGTCTGGCCGTCGGCTCATCACGTTCGGGCGCGAACCCGAAGCCCACGCGTGATGTGAACCGTTGATCTTCAATCGAACGGGCGAGGCTGCGATGCCCCGCGAGCTGTCCACGTGTGCGTCCTAATCTCCGCCGTTGGATCTTGATCCAACGATCGGGATCAGTGTATGCAATCGGACAACTCCGGTTCCCCTTTCGATCTCTACCGTTCATTCACGATCCAACAGCGCCGCCCTTTTCTTTTTAAACTTAAAGGCGCGCTTTTATCTGAGCCGTCAGATTCAAATCTCACGGCGTCCCTCTTTCCCGCGTGCTATTAAGTCCCGCGTTTCTCTGGGCCGTTAGATTTTCATCGTGCGGTCAGAGCGATGTATGCATTCGGGACGACTCGAGTCCTCTCGATCTCCGCGTCCATTCACGATCCGGCCGCGTCCTCGTTTTCTTTTGAAATCAAAGCGCGCTTTTATCGGGCCTTTGATTTAAATCCACGGCGCTCCTTTTGACCGAAGCGCGATTAAGGCCCAAATTTAGTGGGCCATTGGATGTTGTCGTAGGGTCGGATCTATGTATGCAATCGGACCATCGAGGATCCGCGTTAATCCCGACCGTGGAAGTTCCATCGGACGGTCTTGCATCGCACATCTAAGGGATGGCGTGTATCTTTGGTCGGGCCGTTGGATTTCAATCCAACGCCCTATTTGAACTTAAAACCCAAGCCCCTCGGATTTCTTTTAGATCTCGATCGACCGATCTAGATCGCACGGTCCATATTAAAAGTTACCGATTAAAACCTTTTAACCTCTCTATTTATCACGGCCGCCATTTCTAATCGGACGGTGATGTTCTTTGAGCTTTAGGAGGCACGCGATCGAGGATGACAAAGGGACCCACATGTCATATGTTGCCTCCTTCTTCCTTATCTCTGCTGACCATTTTTGAGAGCGAGAGGAGAGGATTATCCAAAGATTATGCCACAAATTTTTGGATATTTAGCCTAAATGGACACCTCATCAACTCTAGACTCTTCTCCTGTGCCCTGTAGCTCAACATCCATATATAAACCCTAGCTTTTTGCTGCTACCATTGTTGACCACTGAAGCTCATCATTTTCCTTGCTGCCCAGTGGAGTTCTTGCTCCTGTCCCTTTTGCTTATCCATTCTAAACCCTGGTTTCACCTTGCACTAAGGTTTTGACATCTTTTGTAGGTTGAAACCGAAGGTTATCTCTCTGTTGAGCAAAATCAACTTTCTCAACTTTTGGTGCCTTTCTTCTACTGGTAAGCTAAAACCCTAGTTTTTAACATCTTGAGCATCTTAAGGACCTTAGAAGCTCCTGTGAATCATTCTTTTGAACATCAGTAGCTTCAACTTGCTTCAAACTGAAAAGTTGTTATTATAACTTTTCGGTCTTTCATATCTTTTTCAAGACCTAGGGTTTCTCCTGTCGACTTGTTATTATAATTAGGTTTTAACTAAGCCCTAGCAGCATAACAAGTTGTTCTTTTAGTTCTTGTCATCATCTATTTAGCTTGTTAGCAAAGATTTGTCTCTGCTCTTTATTGTCGGTTTAACCGACAATACAAGTTTTCTTCAGCTTTTGATGCTCTAATCGATTAGGGTTAGATTAGGGTTACCTTGGGATATTAATTACCCTAAAAGATCATGCTAAGTTTCCTTTCTGAACCTTTGCTTGATCTATTTTCCTTTTTCCTAAAATCTGTAATCTGTCCTGTTTCTGTTCTTTTCAAAATCTGAAAACTGAAACTTTGAACTAAGCCTTAGTTTTTACCATTTGAAAACAGTAGGTTATAAAATGGATTAGTATCACTATTATGGGTAGTTATGGCTTAAGCATACTGCTAATCATACATTTCCATGTTGATCATGCATATTTCTTCCATTTTGTACTTATTGTCGATTTTGGCATTTATTGGACTTTATTGCTTCTTATAGAATCTGGTTCATCTGAAGCTTTTGTCTTTATTTCTGAGCAACCTGAACCTGCAACAGAGGTTTATTATTATCAAGGCAAGCTTCCTCTCTGCACCATATTGATCCCAAATTTTATACAATAGATTTTCTAAATCCAGTGACAACTGTGCATGCTATTTTTCTGAAAACACAAATTGTGACCTGTTAGTAGTTAGTTATGACCTAACATGATGGATTACCTCAATTGTCACCATACCCTCAAACTTAGTATAGTATTGTATATTATAGTATATTTTCAGTTTTGGCTTAGACATGCATCTAGAGATTTTAGAGTTTGACAAGTATATCTTGTCAAACATGGGAATCTAAATGGCTTTGTTATTTGAAACTCTTTGTCCGATTTCTTTAAATCAGACTTGTGTTTTAAATTTAAATTGATCTGGACAAGAGGAAGCTAGTGATGTTGCTTTTGTGCACGAGATTGGGATTTGTGGTGGACTTGTCGGGTTAATTAAGGACCGAACTCGACTATTCAATTCAAGTCCCCACGTACTTCCACATGCGATGTATGGGTATTTGTTTGGTTAAGTAAAATGTTAAGACTATTGGGTTGGAAACAGGAAAGTAAGAATATGTGTATTGACCTTGTATGGCATAGATGCTTTGGTCTTATGACTGCGTTGTATGCCATGTGAGCTTGTATGTCAGTATCAGATGTTCTTAGAAGGGTGAGGGCGTATATGTGCTCCGTAGCATATACGTACCTTAATGGTGCCGATTGCATCCTAATATGGGTAGTGAGCCCAGTTCGCATTAAATTGTTTGGATCGGCATTACTGACGCAACATGTGTGCCCCGGTTAAGCAGATGCTATCAGTCGTTGTTTAAGCGAGATCAGCTCACACATGGGGGTCCAACTCAATAGTGTTAGCTTGTTGAAAAATACCAAATCTTAGTTTCCCCGGTCGGCATACCAAAGGAAGTATGTCATCATTCGGAGGCATCCGAAGGCAGCGGGCTAGCTAAGTCATGTGGGTAAAGATGTACCCCTGCGAGGTATAAAGCATTCGAATAGTCGTGTCCACGGTCATGGACGATAGCTTGAATTGATGTCACTGTATAGAAGTTTTGATTTTCAAATCTGGTTTCGGTTTTGGCTTTGCATGAGGATTCATGCCTCGCATCTTTATTTACATTATGTCATTTACTTACTGTTCTAATCCAACTTTGATTTATTAAAGCGCTTTATCAAAATTTAGTAATTGTAGGTTAAGATGTGTTGCTTTATGCAAATTTGAACCTTTATACCTTCTGTTGTAACCTTATGCATATATAAATTCTACTCCTTTGTATAGGCTCTAATAACCACTTTCTTTTATTAGTTTGTGTAAGACTTGTTTGAGTACATACATACTCAAGGTGCTATCACCTATTGTTGCGGTGAGGATGGTTATCTTTATGAAGTACACGTTAGCGCCGATCGGGGTGGCGCTAACGAGTAAAGCTACTTCTTTCCTCCACGCAATTGCTGCATGGTGGATGAGGCCATTGGTGGATTTTAATATTTTGTTTTGCTTCCATTTGTTAGACTTTTAGTGACCAAGTCACTTAATAATTGTAGTACTAAACTGAATGTTGTAAACTTATGTTTAATTATGTCAATGTATGACTTGTATGTATTTGATGCAATGTTGTTGAAGGATATATATGCAATGGTCGTTGATCACAGGAACCATTGTGGTATATATATATCAGGGATCTCATTTATTGGAATTGTCACTTGTTAAATTTATGCCTTTAGCATGATCTTTAATAAAGGGACACTACTGTTCCTTCATTAATAATTGTGCTACAGTATGAATTTAATTAAGTACATTTCCAATAACCCGGGGCGCCCACAGCGTTGGTATCAGAGCATACGTTGCCTGTAGGTTAGAAGTAGCATGGCCGAACCAATTAGAGAGTCTTCTAATAAAACTATTTTCAAGCAATAGTATAATTTTGAAAGCTTAAGTATGACATCTTTTATTTCTTACCTTTCTTAATATCAATTCTTGCCCCAACTTCTGTTGGTTTATTTAAAAGTGAATTGTTTCTTACCTTGTCCTTTTGTCTATAGATGAGTGGGTGGTACTTGGTCAAGGAGACCGGAGCCGAGGATGTGGATGGATTTCCAGCCTTACTTCGGGACATGATGTGGCGATCCAATTTCACCTACCAGCCGGAGTACGCCATCTATCGACGAGACCGAGGACCAGGGATGGAGGAGTATCGTGCCTTCATCAACGTCATCGCTAGGCATGTAGCCGGCAGTGTTCCCTACTATGTCCAAGCACTTGCCACCTCTGAGGCTATGGCGGTTCAGGAAGCTGCAAGTAGGATGATGAGCCTTCTTCGTCATGATTTGACGGAATTGTTTCAACCACCCTACGACCACTTCCCGAATCAAGGTCCTACCTCCGAAGTGAGCATGTTCGATGAGATACAGTTTGGGGAAGACCCCCAGGTGCGACAGTTGGCGAGGATGGTCCGCATCATGGACCAAATCCATCGCTGTCTTGTGAGGGAGCTATGGGAAACTCGGCATCGTCTTAATGAAGCCCAGGAGTACCTGTTACTTGGAGTCAACATGAACCGCGTTCCTCGCAACGTGCTTTATGGTGACAACGAGACTTCTCCCGCTGCTGCTGCCCCACCTCTTTATCGACTTCCAGAAGTGACCGGGTGCGTGCCTGTTTATGGACAAGTGCGTCAAGCCCGGATGACTGCGAGTTTTCCTCGCACCTGCGATTGCACCTCTGGAGGTCATCGACCATCGCTAGGTTCCCGAGGCGTCTTATTAGTCCTTTGGATCCTGTTGATCTGGTTCCCTGGAGCTCATCTTTTGAATGAGTTTACGGTGAACTTTAATCGGGATCTTTATGCTAGTACCTCGACTTTGAATCCTCGTGGATAGGTGTCTTGAGTTTAGTAGTTGCCTTAAATAAAATGTATGTAATAGGGCAATAGTATCTTGTACAAAATATGTAAGTTCAACTTTTGGTTTTGTAATCGACATTAATGGCCGACTCTGTGTGAGGTGAACCGAATCTTTTTGGTTGTATATATGAAGTTTCTGGTTTTGGTGTTAATCTGAATACATGACATAACATAATGCATTATAAGTGTAGTATTTGCTTCTTTTCTAATTGCAACCTTGTTTGTGTTTGCTGAGTATATCCTTGTTATGTTGTTAACCATGAGATGGTGATAGGATGGCGGGACCTACTACTCGCGTGCAAGCGCAACAAGGGAGGCATGTCGACCAGTGCCCCATTCTCGGGGAGGGCCGATCAACCTTCCGCTCTCGTGGTCCGCAAGGTGGTCCCCAGAAGAGGAGCTTCCTCCACCACCTTCGATGGCCGATGTGCTCATGCAAATTGAGCGCAATCGTGTGAGGACCCCAATTTATTTGGCTTGTAATGTAACCAACCACCTGGTCCTAGCATCACAAATCAAATAAATTGATCCTCGAGATATGTATACTTCGAGCGATATACACCCGTTACAAAATTAGACATCAACTCCATTCCAAACATAGAGTCCAAACACCACACTACCAAATGGAAGATAAACAAATTGTAGAGTTATTACGGATAAAGGCCGATGAGGCCACAAGATACATAAATAACGAAAGAAGGCGGCGGAAGCAAAAAGTGCCATAAGATGGCTATAAACAAAGCCAATCGTGCCTCCAACCCACAAGGCATCCGACAGGACCGCCAAGTCTAGTCGTCACGAAAGCGGCAACACACTCACGAGTGAGGCCCTTGGGGCTCACCTTCTTCCTCTGCAACAAAAACATTAAGCAAAGCAACTGAGTACAAAGATTGTCTTTGTACCCGCAAGACTGACGTGTGAACTAGCATACCTGTTCATATGCTACATGTAGGCTTATTTGGTGGAGGCCATACGTTTCATTTGCATAAAGCCAATTTTATTTGCAATAATGTAATACAGTTTGAAGGCAAGTTTACAATTCATTTTTAAGATTTAATTAACAGCAAGGATAATAATAATAAAAGAGTAAAGGTAAACAACCTAGAAGTGACTAACCCAAAAGTCACCACAACATAGCACGAATCCCCAGATTCGTACCACCCATCAAGTTTTAATTTAAATGTTGTAGTCTAGTTCTTGGGGCGTGTCAGCGTGTCCATAACCTAGGACGAGGCTATTCGAATAGTTTTAAATCTGCGGGGTGTACCAATGTACCCACACTTGAGGCGCTTTAAGCCAAAGCACACTTAGAAGGTATCTTTGCACGGCTAAGTCCTCTGAGACTTTTTCCAATATTGTGTATTAACTACTGAGCGCTCGTATGGATAGAAATCCATACGCTTACATGGGAAAGCCGAAAAGGCAACTACCCACTCGGGATAAAGCTTTTGGACAACTACCATGCTCCCACCTCCATCCCTCCTGCGACCTCCTGCACACCCGAGCCAATACACGCCAAAGTACTAGGTCAAGAGAGGTCCCATATACTCTAGTGTGGTTAGCACGCTGAAATGCTCGAAGACGGTGGCGCAAGTAACTCGGTCCTTAAGCGGCTCGGGCACCTTTCGATCACACCCAACAGATCACACAGTCTTACCATTGTGCCCAAGTCTAAATCATTTTTGTTTTCATTTTTAATTTTGCAATTAAACATAGCAGAAGCTATTTGAAACATAAAGTTATAGAAAATTTTGTGTGATCAAGGTTACCGACTAAAGTCGATAACCGCTTGATTCTACCGATAGCTAAGCATGTCTAAGCAAATTGACCGGACCTACTAAGTGACAAGAGATCATCCAGCGATCTCTAATCACGACAAATAACCTAGGCTCGGGTAGTAGAGGAATATCATTCGCCTACAGATTATGCATCTAAAGGATTATCTAACCAATTTAACACAAATTAAGCGATGCATACATACGATTGAAACAAAATATTAGACTTTAAAATCTGGGATTATCATGATCAAAGCGCTTGCATTCATTGTTGCTCGAGAATGCTCAACTTCATTGGAGGATCGCTCTCGGGTTACCGCAAATGTCGAAGTCTAACGATTGAACAAATAACGTGAATAAGAGCGAATAACACCAAA
The DNA here is from genome assembly GCA_036346255.1 of Ampelocalamus luodianensis. Lineage (NCBI taxonomy): Eukaryota > Viridiplantae > Streptophyta > Magnoliopsida > Poales > Poaceae > Ampelocalamus > Ampelocalamus luodianensis. The sequence goes on from JAYEVH010000120.1 coordinate 136,791, forward strand.
GCAAAACTCAATAATCAAATACAAACACCAATTTATACACGAGGCTAGACCATCACAAAGGAGTAACAAATAGCGACTACAGAGATGATTCAAATAGACATGTTTTCAAGTGATTGATCTACCCACTCACTTATTTATCGAGTTAACCACAAAATCAATCCTCTTATATGTTTTAAACTTTGGACGGACTTAGATGGTGATTGTGTGCACATCTATTATTTAATCATCAAGTTAATATATCAAAACAAATTAGCTACTCTAAAACAACCATTATTAGTTGAGATCACAGAACCTACAAGAAGCTATTGACAACACTAACTAGTCAAGTATCCAACTATGAGAGGCTAAACAAAATTTTCTATCTAAGATAGGATGTTAAAGATGCTCAGCTATTCATACCCCTAAGCATCACACCAAGATATTGCAAGGCTAACAAGTTTCAGCCTGCGGCTACTATAAAACCTTTCCTCACTAAAATACATATCACAAGTACAGAGTCAACACATCTAGTCTCAATAACAGCTTCATAGATCAAGGCCAACAAGTGATTTGAAACCTATAGAGCCTAACTAATTAACTTCTTGCTAACACTACTTCTCAGGGAGTCATCAAGAACTAACAAACTTCAAGAGCACAAGCATGATACCCAAAATCAGATTACTGACAACAGAAAACTGACAACAGAGAAGAACAATTACAGAGAACCAGTGACTACTTCCTTCCAAGCCTCAATTTTCCAATTAAGCTTAAGCATGTGAGTTACTAATGACCATTACTAAAGTTGATTAGCATTAGAACCTGGCTAAAGGAAGATGGGGCCCTTGTCGATGAAATGCAGAAGAGCACAAACAAGAAACGAGAGGCTCGGGCTGCTCTGGACTGAACTTGCCGCCGCGAAGAAGTGGCGGCGCTGGTGTGCGACGGCCAAAATGGGTCGCCGAGGGTTCACGAAGCTAAGGGTGGTGCGGGTTGGCGGAGAAGCACGGTGGTGGCGGCGGCGGAACAGCGCGGCGGCGATGGGGTGACAAGGTGCGGCGCACGAGAGGAGCGATGAATACTAGTGCGCGCATGGGCATTAGTGAGGCTCGAGAACTCACCGGTGTGCTTGGCGGCGACGGAGAGGCACCGGAGTGGCTCGGCGGCGAGAGCGGCGGCGATCAAGGGGTCACCGAGGAGAACAGCGACCAAAAATAAGGGAAAAGAGAGACGGAGATAGCTCGAGTGAGTGCACTAGATGGTGCTAGCGCGAGCAATTGCTCTAGGAACTAACTCACCGGAGACGAGGACGAAAAACCCAACTTTCGGCCTAAGAAGAGGGACACCAAAATTCAACGGCCCCCTGCGAATGAAACTCAAAGTTAGCCGAGGGGAAAACATGGTAGGGATCTGGAACACGATATGACGCGAAAAGGAGAAGATGAGCTTCACTGGTTGTGGTGTTGACACGGCGGTGGCGGCACGGTCGTGAACCCGAGTTTGCGCACTACTACAATTTGAGCTCAGGGAAAGCAATGGAGGGTAGGAAGTGGTCTTATGGTGTCCAAAGGAGGATAAGAGAGCTTCGCGAGGGCTTAAGTAGGGAAGAGGGCGGAGGAAAACGAGCGGCGACGCTTTCGGCACCGAGGAGCTCAAGAACGGTCTTGACAAGCTGGTTAAAGGAATGGTGGGTGATTAATGCCGCTCGGGCATGGCGAGCAATGACGATGCGGCGAGAAATGCGCGAGAAAATCGGGAAGCGGTGACGAGACAGCGGGGCTGAGGTGGCGTTCATGCGCGCTACCGCCGGCATTCAGCCCTTCGGCGCGAGGTAGGTGACGACCTGACATGTGGGGCCCACCCGCCAGCGACAGCAGGGAAAGCGGCGCGAGCCGGAGTCCGGTGCGACGCGAACAGTTGGTTAGACTCGATCAAGAATGCATCGACCGTTGGATCTGAGATGGACGGTCAAGATCTCTGTATGCATTCGGACCGGTCGGTTGATTCAACGCACGCGGGCCGCACGATCTGCATCGGACGGTTGACAACGATTGGGCTCGCGCTGTGCAGTTAGGCGGTGCGGCCGAGCCATTTAGGTGCGGTCGGACTCGAGTCGGAGGTTGGGTCCGAGCCCGAGGAACAGTGATTCCAGGTTTGATTTCAAAAGGCTGATAAGGTTTGAGGAATTTTTAAAGGTAGTTCCTGAGCTCCAAAAATTCTGAAATTTTTATGGAAGCTTACTGGAACAGAGAACAACATTGTGTAATTTTTCCAGGAATTTTCATGCAATACATTGTTCTGCAGAAAATTCACAAGTTGCTGACCTAGGGTTTGACCAGAAATTCAAACTAGTTTGACTTGGCCATTTGAAATAGCAAATAAAATCTAAAAATTGCGAAACAATTCAGGGAGGTAGGTAGGATGATCAAGATGATAGGAAAAATAATTTCAGAGGATGATCGTAGGTTTGAAAGCTAAGAATCTGATAACAACAATTTCCAATCACAAGAATTAAATTCTAAAAATTGGAAATTGCTAGGGAAAATTTGGAAAACTTCCAAATGATTTGAGGAGACAGCAAAAGTTTTTATTTCTCCTCAAAATTTTACATTTGAAATACAAACCCTAAGTTAGGGCTGTTACAAATCGAATGGACCAGACGCGCATCTTGGAGCAGATTGCACGCAACACTTCTTCCCCTGTTGCACCAGCCGTCAGAGCAGGAGGTCACCATGTGCAGGGCAGTCTTGCTGACTTTCAGCGGACTAACCCGCCGGTGTTCTCGATTCTCGAGATCCCATGGAAGTGAAGCGCCGGACCATTGAGAAAAAGCTATTGATTGCTCAGTGTTCCGAGAGGGAAAAGGTCCTTTTTGCCAGTTATCAACTTGATGGGCCAGCTAGCATATGGTGGGATAACCTCCTTGCCATTCAGCCTGCTGGACATGTTCCTACTTGGGATGAGTTCAGTGGAGGCTTTTCGCGAAGCTCATATTCCTGAGGAGTGATGATGATCAAGCAACATGAATTTCGCTCTCAAGGAAGGGCGAAGTCGGTGACCGAGTATCGCATGAATTTAACTTTCTTGCGGATCGCTCGATGATGTTTCGATCGACCTTCGTCGTGAAACCGGTTCTTGAATGGGTCATGTCGAAGAATTGCGGATGGTCGTAGCCTTGCATGACTTCAGAATTTCTCCCATTTGGTCAACAAGGCTATTGTGGCCGAAAGCAAGAGCAAGGCCTTGGAGGAGTCACGCAAGCGACAGCGGACTTCTCAGTTTATTCCTGGTGGCGGCTCACCAAGGCCTCGCATGTGGGTGCCTAGACCACCGCGAGCACCAGCTCCGTTTGCACCAAGGCCTTTGGTGTTTGCCCCTCGTCCATCCTCTTCCACTAATAAACCAAGACCTAGTGGAAACCGGCCACCATCTGTTGTTACTGTCAGGCCAGGAGTTATATGCTACCATTGTGGGCGCCCAGGGCATTTCGCCAATCAGTGTTATGCCAAGGCGTAAGGGATACCACCTATTTCACCTTCCCCAGCTGTTATGCGTCCTGCACCACCTTCCCCGACCGTGGTCAAGCCTGACCCTGTTCCGATTCGAGGTCGTGTGAACCAGATCACTGCTGAGGAAGCAGCTGTCACTCCTAAAGTTGTTCTTGGTATACTCCTAGTTAATTTCAGCATTGCCGCTGTTTTATTTGATTCTGGAGCATCCCATTCATTTGTTAGTAGGCAGTTTGCTACTCAACATCATTTAATTGTGTATCATCTTCATCCACCCCATATCATCCATTCACCGATCACCTTTATGGTGATCAAGTTCGCCGTGATGTCAATATAAATATTGAAGGGGTAGACTTTTGGGCTGATTTGATTGTGATAGATTCTAAAGGGTTGGATGTTATCCTGGGAATAGATTGGTTATCCAGGCACCTTGGGCAAATTAATTGTGCTCACAAATCCATTTCTTTGACTAATGAAAGCGCACTTGATGCGTTTTCAATCCAGGACAATGGGTTCTCATCTTTGTGCTCACCAAGTTGATACCACTCCCTCCTTGGAGTCGGTACCAATTGTTTGTGAGTATGTTGATGTCTTTCCTGAAGACCTTCCCGGTTTGCCACCAGATCGGGAAGTGGAATTTGTTATTGAACTCGTTCCTGGAACTGCTCCTATATCCAGGAGTCCTTATCGAATGCCCGTCAACGAGTTGGTTGAATTGAAGAAGCAACTCGGAGAATTGCTTGACAAAGGATTTATTTGACCGAGTTCCTCACCTTGGGGATGCCCAGCAATCTTTGTCAAAAAGAAAGACAACACTTTGCGGATGTGTGTAGATTACCGTCCGTTAAATGAGGTCACTATCAAGAATAAGTATCCTCTGCCTCGAATTGATGATCTTTTTGATCAGTTGGTTGGTGCCCGAGTCTTTTCAAAGATTGATTTGCGATCGGGCTATCATCAAATCAAGGTTAGAGCTGCGGACATTCCTAAAACAGCTTTCTCTACTCGTTATGGTTTGTGCGAGTATCTTTGTCATGTCCTTTAGTCCGACCAATGCTCCGACTTATTTCATGAACCTTATGAATTCGGTGTTCATGGAGTTCTTGGATAAGTTTGTTGTCGTGTTCATTGGCGACATCCTTATTTATTCAAGTCGATAAGGACCATGAACAACATTTGAGGCTTGTCTTTGGAAACACTTTGTCAAGATCGATCGTATGCTAAGTTCAGCAAGTGTGCTTTCTGCTCAGAGAAGTTGCATTTTCGGGACATGTGTTATCTGAAGGAGGTATCGTTTGTCGATCCAAGCAAGGTACAAGATGTACTAAATTGGAAGCCTCCCAAGAGTGTCCCTGAGATCCGAAGTTTTCTTGGACTCGCGGGTTATTACCGTAGGTTCATTGAAAATTTCTCCAAAATTGCTAGACCTCTGACTCAGCTTTTACAAAAAGAGAAGAAATTTGAATGGTCAGCTAAGTGTGAGGAGAGTTTTCGGCTTTTGAAAACTCTCTTGACTAAAGCTCCAGTTCTCACTCTTCCGGATATTCATAAGAGCTTTGACATTTATTGCGATGCATCTCGCCATGGACTTGGTTGTGTGCTTATGCAAGAAGGCCGAGTTGTGGCATATGCATCCAGGCAGTTGCGACCTCATGAAGTCAATTATCCCACTCATGATTTGGAATTGGCTGTCGTAGTCCATGCATTGAAGATTTGGCGACATTACCTTCTCGGTAATCGTTGTGAGATCTATACCGATCATAAAAGCCTGAAGTACATATTCACTCAATCTGATTTGAATATGAGGCAAAGAAGATGGCTTGAATTGATTAAGGACTACGACATGGGTATTCATTATCACCCAGGTAAAGCCAATGTTGTGGCAGACGCTTTAAGCGTAAAGTCACGGTAATCGCACATTTTCCTACTGCGCCAAGGACTTGTGTGCTGATTTTCAGCGCCTAAGTCTTGATTTGGTGGAAGAAGGTTTTCTCGTTGCATTACAAGTGGAGCCGACATTAGAATCTCAGATTCTTGAGGCCCAGAAAACTGATGCCGAGGTAGATGAAATTAAGGAAAACTTGAAAGCGGGTAAAGCCAACGAGTTTTCTGAAGATGATCGCGGTATGGTTCGATATTGCAATCGTTTGGTAGTACCTGCAGATCCTCAACTGAGGAGTCTAATCTTCAAAGAGGCTCATAATTCCAAGTTTTCCTTGCATCCTGGAAGTACCAAGTTGTATCAGGATTTGAAGAAAATATTTTGGTGGAGCCAAATGAAGAGGCAAATTGCTCAGTATGTTGTTGAATGTGATATTTGCCAAAGGGTTAAAGCTGAACATCTAAAGCCAGCTGGTACCCTTCAGCCTTTGCCTATTCCACAGTGGAAGTGGGAAGAGATTGGTATGGATTTTGTTACTGGTCTTCCCAAAACTTCCAATGGGTCTGATGTTGTTTGGGTAATCATCGACCGTTTGACAAAGGTGGCTCATTTTATTCCTGTTAAAACCATCTTCAGTGGCAAGCAGCTAGCAGAGCTTTATATTGCTAGAATTGTTTGTCTTCATGGTGTTCCCAAGGTCATTGTTTCGACCGTGGCCTCGGTTACTTCCCACTTTGGAATTGTCTTCATCAGGCTATGGGGGTGAACTCTCTTTCGATCGCTTATCATCCTCAAACTAGTGGTCAAACCGAGAGAGTGAATCAAGTAATGGAAGATCTTCTTGAGCCTATGTGCTATCTTATAGCAAAGCGGGAGAAATCTTTGCCATATGTGGAATTTTCTAGAATAATAGCTACCAAGCAAGTATTCAAATGTCACCTTTTGAAGCCTTGTATGGGAGAGCTTGTTGACTCCATTGAATTGGTCCGAAGTGCGGTGAAAGATCATTCTATGGTCGGACTTAGTAAAGGAAGCGAAGCGAGTTCGCTGATTCGAGATTGTTTGAAAACTGCACAGTCTCGTCAGAAGAGCTATGCTGATCATCGTCGTCGTGAATTGAGCTTTGAGGTAGATGATCATGTCTATCTTAAAGTATCACCGATGAAAGGCACTCATCATTTTCAGGTAAAAGGGAAACTCGCACCTCGTTATATCGGACCTTTCCGAATCATTGCCAAACGAGGAGCTGTAGCTTATCAATTGGAACTACCTGAATCCCTCTCTGCAGTGCATGATACTTTCCATGTGTCTCAATTGAAGAAATGCCTTCGTGTTCCCATTGAGGCAACTGCTTATGAGCATCTTGATCTCCAACCTGATCTTTCCTATCAAGAACACCCAGTACGTATCCTCGACACAATGGAACGCAGGACAAGAAATCGTACTGTCAAGTTCTTGAAAATTCAGTGGGCTAACCACTCTGAGGATGAAGCCACTTGGGAGTGTGAAGATCTGATGCAGATTGAGCACCCTCATCTCTTTGTTGTTTAGAACTTTCCTTTGAATCAAGAAAGGAAAGTTTAAACAAAGCAATGTAAACAAAGATGTAATGATAACACTATGTTGTTATGTAAAGTTCCTCTTTGTTATCTTTGAAGGAAATCAAGACAACAGATGTTGAATTTCCTTATAAATCATTTCCATTCCACTTCTTCCTAATCTTTAACTTGTTCCAAATCTCGGGGACGAGATTTTCTTAAGGGGGGTAGGTTTGTAACAGCCCCAAGTTTATAAACAGTAATAAAATGCTTTATGAACAGTAATGAGGTCTTTGTTCATAGCATTCTTGTTCATTTCTACAATTTGGGCAGTATGTTACAAATTAAAAACCTTCCTTTTAGCCAAAATCCTAAAGAACCATTTAAAGTCTTAAAGGAATACAAGATAAAACTTGTATTATGACTGGGAAGTGTTTTTATTAAAGCCTAGATAAATTATCTTGGCTGAAAATATTTTTGTTGCATTTTTAGGAATTATCTTGGCTTAAAGAAAAATAATTGTCTTTGAATGAATATTTTCGGGCTAAAATAAATATTTATGTATTTTACAAAGTGATCATGGGATTTTAACATTTATCTGGGAAATATATCATCCCAGTAGCCTCCAACAAAAATTTCATGATTTTACAAATTTATTTGATATTTTTAAAACCCAGTCAAACCTTTTAAGCATTTGAATAGGTTCTGGTCAACTAATCTGGTCTAGACCTGACCCTCATCACTGTAGCGACTCGAGCCATGTGTTTGGGTCCAACCCAGTGCAACTGGTCCGGCTCTGTCACGTTCGGGCGCGAACCCGAAGCCCACGCGTGATGTGAACCGTTGATCTTCAATCGAACGGGCGAGGCTGCGATGCCCCGCGAGCTGTCCACGTGTGCGTCCTAATCTCCGCCGTTGGATCTTGATCCAACGATCGGGATCAGTGTATGCAATCGGACAACTCCGGTTCCCCTTTCGATCTCTACCGTTCATTCACGATCCAACAGCGCCGCCCTTTTCTTTTTAAACTTAAAGGCGCGCTTTTATCTGAGCCGTCAGATTCAAATCTCACGGCGTCCCTCTTTCCCGTGTGCTATTAAGGCCCGCGTTTCTCTGGGCCGTTAGATTTTCATCGTACGGTCCAGAGCGATGTATGCATTCGGACGACTCCGGAGTCCCTCTCGATCTCCGCCGTCCATTCCTGATCTGACCGCGTCACTCGTTTTCTTTTGAAATCAAAGGCGCGCTTTTATCTGGGCCTTTGGATTTAAATCCCACGGCGCTCCTTTTTGACCGAGCGCAGTTAAGGCCCAAATTTAGTGGGCCATTGGATGTTAATCGTAGGGTCCAGATCTATGTATGCAATCGGACCATCAGGATCCCGCGTTAATCCCGACCGTGGAAGTTCCATCGGACGGTGCTGCATCAGCACATCTAAGGGATGATGTGTATCTTTTGAGCTGGGCCGTTGGATTTCAATCCAACGCCCCTATTTGAACTTAAAACCCCGAAGCCCCTCTGGATTTCTTTTATATCTCGATCGACCGATCTAGATCGCACGGTCCATATTAAAAGTTACCGATTAAAACCTTTTAACCTCTCTATTTATCACGGCCGCCCATTTCTAATCGGACGACTGATGTTCTTTTGAGCTTTAGGAGGCACGCGCGACTGAGGATGACAAAGGGACCCACATGTCATATGTTGCCTCCCTTCTTCCTTATCTCTGCGCGCAGCCATTTTTGAGAGCAGAGGAGAGGATTATCCAAATATTATGCCACAAATTTTTGGATATTTAGCCCTAAATGGACACCTCATCAACTCTAGACTCTTCTCCTGTGCCCTGTAGCTCAACATCCATATATAAACCCTAGCTTTTTGCTGCTACCATTGTTGACCACTGAAGCTCATCATTTTCCTTGCTGCCCAGTGGAGTTCTTGCTCCTGTCCCTTTTGCTTATCCATTCTAAACCCTGGTTTCACCTTGCACTAAGGTTTTGACATCTTTTGTAGGTTGAAACCGAAGGTTATCTCTCTGTTGAGCAAAATCAACTTTCTCAACTTTTGGTGTCTTTCTTCTACTGGTAAGCTAAAACCCTAGTTTTTAACATCTTGAGCATCTTAAGGACCTTAGAAGCTCCTGTGAATCATTCTTTTGAACATCAGTAGCTTCAACTTGCTTCAAACTGAAAAGTTGTTATTATAACTTTTCGGTCTTTCATATCTTTTTCAAGACCTAGGGTTTCTCCTGTCGACTTGTTATTCTAATTAGGTTTTAACTAAGCCCTAGCAGCATAACAAGTTGTTCTTTTAGTTCTTGTCATCATCTATTTAGCTTGTTAGCAAAGATTTGTCTCTGCTCTTTATTGTCGGTTTAACCGACAATACAAGTTTTCTTCAGCTTTTGATGCTCTAATCGATTAGGGTTAGATTAGGGTTACCTTGGGATATTAATTACCCTAAAAGATCATGCTAAGTTTCCTTTCTGAACCTTTGCTTGATCTATTTTTCTTTTTCCTAAAATCTGTAATCTGTCCTGTTTCTGTTCTTTTCAAAATCTGAAAACTGAAACTTTGAACTAAGCCTTAGTTTTTACCATTTGAAAACAGTAGGTTATAAAATGGATTAGTATCACTATTATGGGTAGTTATGGCTTAAGCATACTGCTAATCATGCATTTCCATGTTGATCATGCATATTTCTTCCATTTTGTACTTATTGTCGATTTTGGCATTTATTGGACTTTATTGCTTCTTATAGAATCGGTTCATCTGAAGCTTTTGACTTTATTTCGAGCAACTCAACTCCAAAATGAGGTTTATTATTATCAAGGCAAGCTTCCTCTCTGCACCATATTGATCCCAAATTTTATACAATAGATTTTCTAAATCCAAGAACAATCTGTGCATGCTATTTTTCCAAAACACAAATTGTGACTGTTAGTAGTTAGTTATGACCTAACATGATGGATTACCTCAATTGTCACCATACCCTCAAACTTAGTATAGTATTGTATATTATAGTATATTTTGATTTTGGCTTAGACATGCAATCTAGAGATTTTAGAGTTTGACAAGCATATCTTGTCAAACATGGGAATCACAAATGGCTTTTGTTATTTGAAACTCTTTGTCCAGTTTCTTTAAATCAGACTTGTGTTTTAAATTTAAATTGATCAGGCAAGAGGAAGCTAGTGATGGTGCTTTTGTGCACGAGATTGGGATTTGTGGTGGACTTGTCAGGGTTAATTAAGGACCGAACTCTAACTATTCAATTCAAGTCCCCACGCACTTCCACATGCGATGTATGGTATTTGTTTGGTTAAGTAAAATGTTAAGACTATTGGGTTGGAAACAGAAAGTAAGAATATGTGTATTGACCTTGTATGGCATAGATGCTTTGGTCTTATGATGCGTTGTATGCCATGTGAGCTTGTATCGATGTCGACGATGTTCTTAGAAGGGTGAGGCGTATATGTGCTCAGTAGCATATACGTACCTTAATGGTGCCGATTGCATCCTAATATGGGTAGTGAGCCCGATTCGCATTAAATTGTTTGGATCGGCATTACGACGCAACATGTGTGCCCGGGTAGCGAGATGCTATCGATCGTTGTTTAAGCGAGATCAGCTCACACATGGGGTCCAACTCAATAGTGTTAGCTTGTTGAAAAATACCAAATCTTAGTTTCCGATTCGGCATACCAAAGGAAGTATGTCATCATTCGGAGGCATCCAAAGGCAACGGGCTAGCTAAGTCATGTGGGTAAAGATGTACACCCCGCAGGTATAAAGCATTCGAATAGCCGTGTCCACGGTCATGGACGATAGCTTGAATTGATGTCACTGTATAGAAATTTTGATTTTCAAATCTGGTTTTGTTTTGGCTTTGCATGAGGATTCATGCACTTTATCTTATTTATATTATGTCATTTACTTACTGTTCTAATCCAACTTTGATTTATTAAACTGCTTTATCAAAATTTAGTAATTGTAGGTTAAGATGTGTTGCTTTATGCAAATTTGAACCTTTATACCTTCCTGTTGTAACCTTATGCATATATAAATTCTACTCCTTTGTATAGGCTCTAATAACCACTTTCTTTTATTAGTTTGTGTAAGACTTGCTGAGTACCTTCCGTACTCAAGGTGCTATCACCTATTGTTGCAGGTGAGGATGGTTATCTTTATGAAGTACCCGTTAGCGCCGATCAGGGTGACGCTAACGAGTAAAGCTACTTCTTTCCTCCACGCAATTGCCTGCGGGTGGATGAGGCCATTGGTGGATTTTAATATTTTGTTTTTGCTTCCGCTGTTAGACTTTTGAAGTGACCAAGTCACTTAATAATTGTAGTACTAAACTGAATGCTGTAAACTTATGTTTAATTCTGTCAATGTATGACTTGTATGTATTTGATGCAATGTTGTTGAAGGATATATATGCAATGGTCGTTGATCCTGGGAACCATTGTGGTATATATATATCCGGGGATCCTGTTTATTGGAATTGTCACTTGTTAAATTTATGCCTTTAGCATGATCTTTATATAATACTCCAAAACTAGTTTGGAGAGAAGAAATAAATTAGAGAGGAGGACCAAACTAGAAAGGAAATCTAACAGAAGAATAGAGAAACACTGAAAGTTTTGACAACTGGGCACAGGCTTCCATGACTGACATTTCAGCCCAAAGGTGGAGGCGGCCGGCCACTAGGGAGCCAAAACCCTAGGGCGCCACCCTCTTCCCATGCTTGGCCGCCATTTTCCCCCCTCCTCTCCTTTGGCCTCCACCCCATCACCTCTTGCGCTCCCACCATCCTTGTCCAGCACCTCCAGCAACATCTCCTCCCATGGTGAAGCTCCTTGATGCCGCCAATTGGAAGAAGAAGACCTCCAAAGTGGTGGCCGACCAAGAAGAAGCAAGAAGAAGGAAGAAGTGAGAAGGGAAAGAGAGGGATCGCAAGTTGGTGTTTCCGTTCATGATCTTCAGCGGTTCTACAAGAGTAACATCAGGTTTCTTGCAAGGTTTGTTGGTGATTAGATGCGTTTGCAGTAGAATTGCTTAAATCCAGTCTGTCCTCAATTCGTTCAATTCTGTCCAGTATGTTGCGGGATCTGTTTCGACTACTTAGAGGCAGAATCGGAAGAGTTGGTCTCCTAGAGATATCTGGACCTACTTCTTAAGTTTCAGTGTCCACCGAGTTCACTGGATTCCGAGGTCTGAGTCAAAAGTTATGGTCGATTTAGTTTCTGCTGCGAGAAATCTGACGAGAATAAACTGTCTGGATATTTCCTAAAATATGATAGGGAAATTGGAAGAATCTGAAGGTTCACCCAAGTAGGTTATTGTAGATAATTCGATAACCTTTTCAGATTGTTAAAGAACGATCAATTCGGAGTTATATCTCAAAAGTTATGGTCATCTGAATATTGCTGTTGGACTGCTGTCCAGAGACGGTTTTCTGTCAGTAAGTCGGTGTTCTGCAGTGTTAAAGATTGTCGTTTTTGCGTAGGTTGAAAGTAGAATTGGGTCTGGGCCTCTCCTAGAAAGTTGTAGATATCGTAGTTACCTTTCATTGCCGACAAGAATCAAGTCATTCGGACCTCGGTAGCCAAAGTTATGAATTTCTTAGTATTTCTGTGTTTCTGGAGAGAAGCAGAATTACTAGTGTTGGTTAACCTGATAGAGGCGCATATTTAGAGGGGTGTCCAGAGGGTCTCACCATAACGAAAAACGAGGCTAATATTCTTAGCTTTCAGGAAAACTAAAGATCACTAAATTCGGACGAACGTAGAGAAAGTTATGACAGTTTCTATGTCGCTGTTCAGAAACCCGACGTGAAATGTTTGCTCTGATTAAATGGATTGGTAGGACTAGTAGATGGCCGAATCAGAGGGTCTCCCCAACTAAGTTTATTTAGAAATTTTAATTACCTTTCCAGAATGTCCAAGATCATCTTATTTGGACACCCGAGCAGAAAGTTACGTATTTTAGAAGCTAGCTGTGTGCAGTGACTGATCGCTAGAAATTATGAGAATTAGAAAATGCTAAGATGTTAGCGAGTTCAATTGCGATGCTACTTATGATTTTGGTCCAGAATGTTGGTCTTAGAATGAGGTTTTCTTCATGTCCAGGTGTGGGATTGGTACCGGAGGCAGCACCGTCTTCACGCCCTCCATTCTCACACGGTTAAGGCAAGTGCATTGTTTGTTATATGGGTGTGATTGATTGGCTATGTTTGTGTGCTTTTTGATATATGATTGCATAGCAAGATGGCTTACTTGATGATTGTTTAAGTATGGTGATTGCTCAAATTATGCTTATGCTTTATTGTGGTACAATGTTGTTGTCTTTTGGTAAGATTGATGATGAATAAGAGATGAGCATATGCATATTGAGAACATGTTGAGGCTTGGTCACGGTGACCAAGCATGTTTCCTTGAGATCCCGTCATGAATGTGACGGGCCGAGATCCTCACTCGTGGAGTGTGGGCTTGAGGTCCCGTTACTGCGATGCGGGCAATTGGTCCTGTGCGTGCGCGCCACGTGCATGGGTATCTATGCGCGCGGTTGCTTACTCTGCATTACGGTGTAATGCACACGTAGTTAAAGTTAAAGGATCCTTGAGCATTGCATTTGCATATGAGATGTTCTATTGTTGATCTCCTTTACATGGTTGCTGATGTTATGGTTTCTTTATGTACTTGCTGAGTCTATGGACTCACCCTTGCTTTTATTGTTGTTTTAGGTACAGAACCAAGAGCGTCATGCGTGGGAAGTAGAATGCTAGTCACACACATGCCACCGAACTAAATAAAGATGAATGATCTTGAGCGTGATTGATTTTAATAAATGCAAAGATTATTATGTTTTGTCTCATGCTATGGATTAAATGTAATAATGATGTGTAGTGGAACTTCATATCTCTTTAGTTATGTTAAATACTTAGCATGTCTTGAGTATCTTTTGATGTCTTTGGATGAAAGTTTTAGTTAATATTTGGTTAATCTGTGTGTTGGAACCTTCATGTAATTAACTTTACAAGGAGGTTCTAGAAATTTATTAAGATTGTCTAGATTAGAATTATTAGAGTTTGTTTAGTAGCATTCCGGGCTCATGTGGGTGTCAGTGTTCTGATTGGTATCGAGCGGGCGGTAGGTCCGTGGTGATTGGATTTATAACCTAGGCAACTTAAATTGCTAAAATTTTGTAATGGTTAATGAACTTATAAACTGACACTTTGGTGCATGTAGGATGGGATGGGTCAAGCATTGCATTTACGCATCTGTTGAGTTGTATTAATGATTCCATGTTTTGAGATGATCTGTTATATCTATAGTATAATACTATGGTTATTATGTGTGGGGGTAACCCATGTTGAGAGGTGGAGGTAGTGGTTGTGGTCCTGGGCTATACCAGGTTACACCACCGTTCGTTGTATAGGAATAGCGAAGTATCCACATGAGAGATCGTAGTACAAGCGCAGAAGTAGTATACTTAAAAGAGTTGTTCTCTTCCCCAATTTGAATTTGGTCAACTCTTATCCAGCTTGAGATTGATGAGTTTCTCTTGGGTTATTTATTCTTGTGGTTGATGGGTTGCTTTGAGAAAAAAAATATATTGGTGTGTTTTCTTTGGCTTAATTTGTCTTGTAAAGTAATCATTATTTTCCCAACTGATGAGTTATTCTTTGCGGTGAGTGAACCGAGTAGATTGTCAAGTTTGACCTTTATTTTGGAGTTTTGTCCTTCTCATTGGGAAAGCATGACCCATTTATCCGGTTGATGTTCTTGAATGATGAAAGTCTCCTTTTGCAAGTCCTGTAGTACGTGGAAGTTTTGATTCAATATATTTCTTTTGGGTATCTTGAGTGTTGAAGTTGAAAAGTTCTTTTATAAAAGAAAATGCTAAACCCTTTAGCGATGTCATCTCGTGGTTGAGTGGGAGGTTATAATCAGAGAAGTTAGTGAATATGATATGAGTTATCAAGTTGGGTCTGTAGTGTGTTGTATAATCGATCCTAACTAAGATCCCTGGAAGGAAAGTTGATTAATTTGATGGTGTCATGTAGTAGTTCTTGTTGAACTGTGATTAGGTGTACGGCTATACCTAATTGGAATCAATAGAGTTATTAACCACTGTGGAACATTAACAGAGTGGTTGATCCCTGGAGTTGTTTAGTTTGCTAAACTAGTTAGATTATTTGATCTTAATGGATTAATCTAATTGTGCGGGAAGAGAAATATAAGATGTGTTCGACTGTCGTCTTGGTAGATATTAATATAGAAATCTTCTTTAATTGGCTATTTGATGATCTTATTTATGCTCGTGGGAGTACAAATAGATACAGGACCATCAATTCGTCCATGATTGAATAATCATCAAAAGTTTATGATAACCTCTAGATTGGAGTTAGTGTGTACTAAATAAGTATGAGCATTCCGAATATGCTGTGTTTCTGTTGGAAAGGTTTATGATGGGATTTAATAGGTGACATGTGTTTGCTTGATGGTGAGATTGTCAGATAATAGTATGTCTTTGATGAAAGGGTTTTGGTGTAACCTTGTAAATTGTGTAGTAGGTTCCTTGAAAAATACGGTGGTTGTTATAGTGAGGGTGTAAGAATTTCGTGTACCCTCATTTGAAGAAGAGAGGATAAAGTGAAATGTGATTTGAGTGGTTTTTGGGGACTTTATAAAGGAAGAGTTGATGATAACGAACCTTGCTAAGAGTGAAATATTCTTGATGTTAGTAATAAGGTCTACAAGAGATTGTGACGTGTTGGAGTGGTGATGATTCTTCTGGAGAGAAAGTAAGTTGATTGTTTTAATAACGGTTAAATGAAATATTTGGAGTTTTGTATTCGTGATCTTTTGGGGACTCATGATTTTTGCAGTAGATAAAATTAGTTGAGCAATGTGACATATGTAAAGGTTCCGTTTGGTTCCGAAGTGATGAATGTGTTTTGGTATTAAAGACATCTCTTGTTTGGTTTGGCAAGTAATGTTGTAATCAAAGAGATTACTTTCGTTGTGTTAACGGAAAATATTTACCATAAGTATTTGAGGTTGGAGCTAAAAAAAAAATGTAATCCGCAACTTTCTTGTGGTCTCAGCTGAAGAGTTTCTTGGGTTTGCATAGCAATGTTTTATTATGATTTATGGTGGTGGAAAATTTCTTCTTGTGGGATTTGTGCCCTCGACAGTGGGCTCGTATCTTGTTTTCTGAGATCCTACTATTTGATTGTCTCTCTTGGTCTCGTGCTCACTTCGAGGAGCCACGATTTCTTGTCTGTTGAACCTTCTATCTGTTTATTTCTTCCTTTTGAGTAAAGCATTAACCAAGTTGTGTTGCCAAGTGTTATAAAGAGTAATATGGTGATTGGTTGGAGGTGGTCAAGTATTTGGAACTGTTGAGATTTTTCAGAACCAATCAATTTGAAGAAGCGATATAAAGTGAATTGGTTTGATTTACAACACCGGAGAGAATTCTATTTAAATGGAAAGTTGTCGATGAGATAAAAGTGATTAGTGTTACAACTAGTGGAACCTATTGCAATTATGATCCAATAACCTTTGTCAGTGTTGGAATATTGGGATTATCGAAATTATGGACTCTTGATAAACTTATCAGAGTATCGCAATTGGATACTTAGCATGTTTGTGCAGAAGAATTGTGGTGGTGAAGTTTAATGAAAGTAGCGGCGTGGAGGAATCTAAGTGTCATGCTAATTAATGGGATAGCAGAAATCGTTGAACTATTGTCAACTATGACTCAGCCTTAGTAAGTAACCCTATGGGAGTTAAATTATTTCTAAGGATGTCATGGTCAAAGGATATATTTATTTATTGGCGCTAGTGATTGGATATATTTGAATGTCGGTTAAGCAGGTTAGGGTTTGGAGAATGGGTATATTGTGGTTGTGTAGCGAATTGGATTGGTGTGGATTAGAGAAGGTCGAAGACTTGTGAAATAAATCGTCTTGGGGCGGTTACTTGATTATGTGCAGAAGTGGTAGAATAAGAGTGGATTCCGAGTAGTGGAATGATCACTGATAGTATCCTTTGGGGCTAGTATATGAGAGTGTGGGATGTGAATTTAAAATTGTTCATCCTTAACGGATTAAGGGATGTGATGGTGGGTGAAATCTATATTGAGTTGTGTTGAAAATTATTTTAACAAGTTCATTCGGTAGGGAAATTGGCTAGAGTACAATATTGTGGATTGGAAGAGTCTCCCTACATAAGTGTGGATTTTGTGTTCGGTAGAGCATAGGTTTGAGGTTGCCAATTTAAGAGAAATGAGTTAATGCGTTATACGATGATTTGGGATCCTATGGTTTAAGAGAAAGTTGATTTCTTAAAAATTGGGCTCTTCCCAATCTTATGTGGTGAGTTCTTTGTGTGTCCCTTGTCAAAGGAATTGTTGCTTGTATAGGTAAAGTAATAATGGAGCAAGAGTATTATGAGCAGTAATAGACTACGATAGTTTGAGGATTTGAAGATTCATATCATTCTTATTCTTAATCTCGATTGGGAGTTCTTAATTGTTGGGAGTTCTTTGTTACAAATAAAACCTTCCTTTTGCCAAAGTCCAAAACCTACTTAGAATATTTAAAGGAATACAAGGTAACACTTGTATTATGGTAGGAAGTATTTTTATTAAAGCCTAGATAAATTATCTTGGCTAAAAATATTTCGTTGCATTTTAGAAATTATTTGGACTTAAAGAAAATTTATGGTCTTTAAATAAACATTTTCGACTGAAATAGATATTTATGTATTTTATAAAGTGAAAATGTGGTTTATGAAATTTATCTGGGAAATATATCATCGGTAGCTTACGATAAAAATTTCATGATTTTATAAATTTATTTGCTATTTTAAAGTCCATCAAACCTTTTAAATATATGAATAAGGTTTGGTCAAACAAACCGGTCCAAACCGACCCTTACCTTTAGCGACCCGACCTCATGTGTCTTGGTCACCCAATCAAATTAAATGCGGCTCGGTCACGTTCGGCGCGAGCGAACTCCACGGCCGACATGAGCCGTCGATCTTCCATCGAGCAGGCGAAGCAATAACGCCCGCGAGCTGTCCACGTGTCCACTTAAATCTCTGCCGTTGGATCTTAATCCAACGGCGTGATCGATGTATGCAACCGGACAACTCGGATCCCTATTCAATCTCCACCGTTCGTTTCTAATCCAACCGTAGCGCCCTTTTCGTTTTAAACCTAAAGCGCGCTTTTATCTCGGTAGTTAGATTCAAATCCTCGGCTTTTCCCTTTTCCCTCGTGTTATAAAGCTCGCACTCCTGCGGACCATTGGATCTTCATCGTGTGGCCCGATTTGTGTATGCATTCGGACGACTCGGATCCCGCTGTCGTGGCCGTCCATTCTTGATCGGCGGTATCGCTTATTTCTATTTGAAACCCGTAGCGCGTTAATGTGGGTCTTTGGATTTCAATCCTCGGCACACCTTTTAACAGTGGGCCTTTGAAGCCCAAAATCGGTGGATCGTTGGATTTTGATCGGGTGGCCCAGGCGGTGTATGCAATCGGACCATCGGTTCAATTTTCAATCTCGGCCGTAGGAATCAAATCCAACGGTGTTGCGCCATTGCATCTATAGGAGGTGGCGTGTATTCTTTTAGGCGGCGTTGGATTTCGATCTAACGTCCGGTTGAAAAGGATCTCAAGATTCCTTTGAACTCCGTTTTAATCTGGTCGATAGATCTAGATCGTGCGGTCCCTATTAATTGGTACCGATTCAAATCATTTAATCCTCTATTTATCACGACCACCCATTCCCAATCGAGCGGTGATATTCTTTTGATCGTGTGTGGCGCGCATTTGTGATTGCCAGTGGGACCCACATGTCATATTTTGCCTCTCTTCTTCCTTATCTCTGCGCATGACCATTTTTGTGAGCGAGAGGAGAGGATTATCCAAAGATTATACACTAATTTTTGGATGTTTAGCTAAATGGACACCTCATCAACTCTAGATCTTTCCTTCTTGCCTGTAGCTAAACTCCCACATATATAAACCCTAGCTTTTGGAGCTGCGACCATTGTTGACCACTGGAGCTCATTTTCTTCCTTGCGGCCAGTGGGGTTTGCTCCTATCATTTGCTTATCTATCCTAAGCACGATGTTACTGCATTAAAGATTTGGTATCTTTTGTAGGTTAAATCGAGTTTAACTCTCTGTTGATCAACATCAGTTTGAAACTTGGGTGTTTTTTCTTCCTCAGTAGATAAAACCCTAGCTTTGACATCTCAAGCATCTTAAGGACCTTAGGAGCTGCTGTTAATCATTCTCTTAAGCATCGGTAGCTTAATCTTGCTTCAAAGTGAAAAGTTGATATTATGCCTTTCGGTTTTCTGTCATTTTCAAGACTTAGGGTTTTCTGTCAACCTATCATCTTATTTAGATTTTGACTAAACCTAGCGACATGACAAGTTGGTCTTTCAATTCTTGTCATCATCTATTTTGACTCTTAGTTGAAATCTGTCTCTGTTCTCTTGTCGGCTCAGCCGAGGCAAAATAGGTTTTGCTTTAGCCTTTGTAATCTAACTAGTTAGGGTTAGACTAAGGTTGGTTTGGGATATTAATTACCTAAAAGATCATGCTAAGATTCATTTATGAACTTTTGCATGATCTATACTTCTCTTTCTAGAATTGCAATCATCTGTTTTGACTCTTTTCAAATCAAAAGCTGGAACTTTCAATAAACTCTAATTCTGTCTTTTGAAAGCAGTGAGCTATATAATGGGATATTATCATTATTATGGGTAGTTATGGCTTAAGCATCTGTAATCATGCATTTCTAGCTTGATCATGCATATTTCTTCCATGTTGGACTTATTGTCGATTTTGGTATTTATTGGATCTTATTGTTTCTTTAGAATCAGTTCTGTTGAAGCCATCGAATCTTTTACGAGCAATCAGGCACACTAGAAGTCTATTATTACCAAGGCAAGCATCCTCTTTGCACCATATTGAACCCAGATTTTGTACAATAGTCTTTACAAATCCGGTGATATCTGAGCATGCTATTTGTGCGAAAATACAAAATATGACTTGTAATAGCTAGCTATAACTTTGAAGCGGTGGATTACCTTGATTATGACCATACACTCAACTCTAGTGTAATCTTGTATACTATATGGTCTATTTTGATTTGGCTTAGATATGTAGTCTAGAGATTTTAGAGTTTGACAAGCATATCTTGTCAAACATGGGAATTACAAATGAACTATTGTCATTTTCAAACTCTTTGTCGGTTTACGTAAATCAGTTTTGTATTTGAAATTCAAATTGATGCGGACAAGAGGAAGTTAGTGATGGTGCTTTCGTGCGAGATTGGGTTTTGTGGTGGACTTGTCAGGGTTAATTAAGGACCGAACTCGATTATTCAATTCAAGTCCCCACGTACTTCCACATGCGGTGTATGGTATTTGTTTGGTTAAGTAAAATGTTGAGACTATTGAGTTGGAAACAGGAGAGTAAGGATATGTGTATTGGCCTTGCATGGCATAGATGCTTTGAGTGCGAGGCTGCGTTTTATGCCATGTGAGCTTTGTATGTCGATGTCGGATGTTCTTAGGAGGGTGAGGCGTATATGTGCCTCGTCGCATATCGATACCTTAATGGTGCCGATAGCATTCTATTATGGGTGGTGAGCCCAATTCGTTTTAAATTGTTTGGATCGGCATTCTTGACACAACATGTGTGCCCTGTGGTTAGTAGGTGGTGTAGCCTACACTATGGGATTAGTTCACACATGGGGTCCAACTCAATAGTGTTAACTTGTTGAAAAATACCAAATCTTAGTTTCCCGGTCGGCATACCAAAGGAAGTGTGTCATCATTCGGAGGCATCCAGAAGGCAGCGAGCTAACTAAGTCATGTGGGTAAGATGTACACCCTGCGGGGTATAAAGCTATTCGAATAGCCGTGTCCACGGTCATGGACGATAACTTGAATTGGTGTCATCTGTATAGAAGTTTTGATTTTCAACAATTTTCAAAAATCTGGTTTTGGTTTATTTTAATTTGGCATGAGGAATCATGCCTTTGTCTTTATTTACCTTTAAGTCATTTACTTACTTGTTTTAAGCAAACTTTGATTTATTAAATCGCTTTATCAAAATTTAGCTTTGTGTAGGTTAAGATGTATCGCTTTATGCAAATTTGAACCTTTATACCTTCTGTTGTAACCTTATGCATGTAAAAACTCTACTCCTTTGGTTAGGCTCTAATCACCACTTTATTTTATTAGTTTGAGTAAGACTTCTTTGAGTACCTTCCGTACTCAGGTGCTACCACCTATTGTTGCAGGTGAGGACGGTTTTCTGTATGAAGTACCCGTTAGCGCCGATCAGGGTGACGCTAACGAGTAACACTACTTCTTGCCTCCACGCAATTGCCTGCGGGTGGATGGGGCCATTGGTGGACATTTTCCGTTTGTTTTGCTTCCGCTGTATACTGTTATAGTGACCAAGTCACTTAATATTGTAGTATTAACCGAATGATGTAACCTTATGTTTAATTATATCAATGTATGACTTGTATGTGTTTGATGCAATGTTGATGAAGGATATATATGCAATGGTCGTTGATCACAGGAACCATTGTGGTACATATATATCAGGGAATCTGTTTATTGAAATTGTTACTTGTTAAGTTCATACCTTTAGCATGATTTTTAATTAAGGTGCGACACTTGTTCCTTAATTATGAATTGTGTTCTTGTATGAATTTAATTTAGTAACCTTTCCAATAACAGGGGTCCTCACGGCGTTGGTATCGAGCATCGTTGCTGTAGGTTAAGTAGCATGGCGAAGTTATTAGAGAGTCCTCGATAAAATTATTTTGAGCAGATAAAGTATTTTGAAATCGGAGCATGGCATCTTTTATTCCTTATCTTTCTTAATGTCACTTCTTGTCCAACTTTACTGTTGGTTTATTTAAAAGTGAATTGTTTCTTATCTTGCCTCTTTGCTTATAGATGGCGGTTGGTACTTGGTCAAGGAGACTAGAGCCGAGGATGTTGATGGGTTTCGGCTTTGCTGCGGGATATGATGTGGCGCTCAATTTCACCTACCAGTAGGAGTATGCCATTTATCGGCGGGATCGAGGACCGGGGATGGAGGAATACGCGCCTTCATCAACGTCATCGCTAGGCATGTAGCCGGCGGTGTCCCTCTGTGTCCAGCGCTTGCCACCTCAGGCGATGGCGGTTCGAGAAGCGGCAAGTAGGATGATGAGTCTTCTTCGTCATGATTTGTGGAATTGTCTCAACCACCCTATGACCACTTCCCGAATCAGGTCCTACCTCGAAGTGAGCACGTTACTGAGATACGGTTTGGTGAAGACCCTCGAGTGCGGCGATTAGCGAGGATGGTCCGTATCATGGACCAAGTCCATCGTTGTCTTGTGAGGAGCTATGGGAAACTTCGGCATCGCCTTAATGAGGCCAGAGTACGCTTCTTGGAGTCAACATGAACGCGTTCCTCATAGCGTGCTTTATGGTGACAACGAGATCTCCTATTTCTTCTTTGCACCACCTCTTTCCGACTTCCGAAGTGGCGGGTGCGTACTGTTTATGGACAAGTCGCCAAGCCGGATGACTGCGAGGTTTCCTCGCACTCTGCGGTGCACCTCTGGAGGTCATCGGCCATTGTTGGGTTCTCAGGCGCCTCATTAGTCCTTTGGATCCGGTTGACACGAGTTCCCTGGAGCTCACCTTACGAATGAGTTTCGGTGAACTTTAATCGGGATCTTTACGCTAGCACCTCGGCGATGAATCCCGTGGTTGAGTGTCTTTTAGTCTAGTAGTTGCCCTTAAATAAATTGTATGTAATAGGGCAGCGGTATGTTGTCTGAGTATGAAAGTTTAACTTTCGGTTTGTAATCGACATTATGGCGACTATAATGTAAAGCTGGAACCGAAATTTTCTTGTATATATATGAAGTTTACGGTTTGGTGTTAACTTGATTGCATAACATAACATGATGCATTATATATACAGATTTGCTTCTTTTCTAATTGTAAACTTGTTTGTGTTTGCAGTATGTCCTTGTTGTGTTGTTAACCATGTTGTGGTAGCAGGATGACAGGACCTACTACTCGTGCCCAAGCGCAACAAGGAAAAGTATTTCATCTTGGTTCCCCATTCTCGGGAGGGCCGGCCGAACCTTCCGATTCTCGGGGTCCGCAAGGTGGTCCTCGGGAAGAGAGCTTCCTCCACCACCACCGATGGCGATGTGCTCATGCAAATTGGCGCAATCGGATGGACGACAGCGCATCTTGGAGCAGTTGCGCGCAATACTTCTACTCTGTTGCATCGCGATCGAGCGAGAGGCCACCATGTGCGAGGCGATCTTGCGACTTTGGCGGACTAACCGCGGTGTTCTCGATTCTCGAGGATCCCATGGAAGGCGAGGATTGGCGGACCATTGAAAAGAAGCTTACGATTACTCAATGCTCAGAGAGAAAAGGTTCTCTTTGCGATTATCATTTCGATGGGCGGCCAACATATGGTGGGATAATCTTCTTGCCATTCAACACGATGGACATGTCCCTACTTGGGATGAGTTCGTGGAAGCCTTTCATGAAGCTCACATTCTGAAGGGTCATGATGATCAAGCGGCAAGAGTTTCGCTCTCAAGCAAGAGGCGAAAGTGCGTAACGAATATCGCATGAGTTCAACTTCGGCGGATATGCCACGATGACGTTTCGTGACCGCCGTCGTCGAACCGGTTCTTGAATGGGCTATCGAAGAAGCTGCGAGATGGTGTAGCTTTGCATGACTTAGGAACTTCTGCATCGGTCAACAAAGCTATTGTGGCGAAAGCAAGAGCAAGGCATTGGATGAGTCGCATGGCGGCGGCGGACTTCTCGATTTATTCTGGTGGCGGCTCACCAAGGCCTCGTATGTGGTTGTCTAGGCCACCACGAGCACGACTCCATTTTCACCAAGGCGGCGGTGTTTGCTCTCGTCCATCTCCTCCCACGATCGATCGAGGATCAAGTGGAATCAGCCCGTCTGTCAACAATGTTAACCGGGGTTATTTGTTATCATTGTGGTCGTCAGGGCATTATGCCAACAAGTGTGTGGCAAGCGGCAGGATTGCCGCTGTTCGACCATATCCGATTATGCATGCGGCCAGCCCCCTTCATGAGGCCCCTATTAAAGCGATCCGGCTCGGTTCGTGGGCATGTGAACCAGATCACTGCTGAAGAGGCGGCTGATACACCTGAAGTTGTTATGGGTATGCTTCTAGTTAATTTCAGTCCAGCTACTGTTTTATTTGACTCTGGAGCATCTCATTCTTTTATTAGCAATCATTTTGCTATTCAACACCAGTTAGACATGCATACCCTCCAACCACCTTTTATTATTCAATCACCTAGGTCGGTCTTCAAAACCGTCAGATTTGTTAATGGGGTCAACATAACAATACTTGGGGTGAAGTTTTTAGCAAATCTAATTGTGATTGACTCTAAAGAGTTGGGCGTCATTTTGGGTATGGATTGGTGTCCAAAAACGAGTCAAATCAATTGTTCCCAACGGTCTATTTCTATGACCAATGCGAAGCGGCATTCAAGTTGTTTATCATTCTAAAGCGGTTGGCTCTCATCTTTGTGCTCACCAAGTTGATACCACTCCTTCTTTGGAGTCGGTACCAATTGTGCGTGAGTATCTTGATGTTTTCTGAAGACCTTCGGTTTACCACGGATCGGGAAGTGGAGTTTGTTATTGAACTCGTTCTGGGCGCTCGATATCCGAGTCCTTATCGAATGCTGTCAGCGAGTGGTTGAATTGAAGAAGCAACTCGGAGAATTGCTTGACAAAGGTTTCATTCGACCGAGTTCCTCACCTTGGGGATGCGGCAATCTTTGTCAAGAAGAAAGACAATACTTTACGGATGTGTGTGGATTACCGTCCGTTAAATGAGGTCACTATCAAGAATAAATATCCTCTACCTCGAATTGATGATCTTTTTGATCAGTTGGTTGGTGCCCGTGTCTTTTCAAAGATTGATTTGCGATCGGGCTATCATCAGATCAAGGTTAGAGCTGAGGACATTCCTAAGACAGCTTTTTCTACTCGTTATGGTTTATACGAGTATACGGTTATGTCCTTTGGTTTGACCAATGCTCCAGCATATTTCATGAACCTTATGAATTCAGTGTTCATGGAATTCTTGGATAAGTTCGTTGTCGTGTTTATTGCGACATCCTTATTTATTCAAATCGATAAGGATCATGAACAACATTTGCGACTTGTCTTTGGAAACACCGTCGGCATCAATTGTATGCCAAGTTTAGCAAGTGTGCTTTACGGCTCGGAGAAGTTGCCTTTACGGGGCATGTGTTATCTGAAGGAGGTATCATTGTCGATCCAAGCAAGGTACAAGATGTGCTAAATTGGAAGCCTCCCAAGAGTGTCCCGAGAGATTGGAGTTTTCTTGGACTTGCGGGTTATTTAGGAGGTTCATTGAAAATTTCTCCAAGATTGCTAGACCTTTGACTCGGCTCTTGCGAAAGGGAAGAAATTTGAATGGTCACTAAGTGTGAAGAGAGTTTTCGACTTTTGAGAACTCTCTTGACCAAAGCTCGATTCTTATTCTTAGGATGTTCTTAAGAGCTTCGACATTTATTGCGATGCATCTCGCCATGGACTTGGTTGTGTGCTTATGCGGGAAGGCCAAGTTGTGGCATATGCATCCGGCGATTGCGCCCTCATGAAGTTAATTATCCTACTCATGATTTGGAATTGGTTGCCGTGGTCCATGCATTAAAGATTTGGCGGCATTACCTTCTAGGTAATCGTTGTGAGATCTACACGATCATAAAAGCACGAAGTACATATTCACTCAATCGATTTGAATATGAGACAACGAAGATGGCTTGGCGATCAAGGACTACGATATGGGTATTCATTATCATCCGGTAAAGCCAATGTTGTGGCGGGCGCTTTAGCGAAAGTCACAATGCAGCGCATATCCTCTTTACTGAGAAAGAGACTGTGTGCTGATTTTGGCGCCTAAGTCTTGAATTTGTAGAAAAGGATTCTCATTGCATTACATGTGGGCCGACCTTAGAATCCCAGTTACGGAGGCCCGAAAGCGATGCGAGGTAGCGAAATCGGGAAAACATGCAAGCGGTAAAGCCAGCGAATTTTACGAAGATGATCGCGGTATAATTCGATATCGCCATCGTTTGGTAGTACTGCTGATTCGAATTGAAGAGTCTAATTCTTAGGAAGCTCATAATTCCAAGTTTTCTTTGCATCTGGGAGTACCAAAATGTACGAGATTTGAAGAAAATATTTTGGTGGAGCCAAATGAAGAGGCAAATTGCTCGGTATGTTCTTTGAATGTGATATTTGCCAAAGGGTTAAAGTTGAACATCTAAAGCCAGTGGTACCCTTGACCTTTGCCTATTCCACGATGGAAGTGGGAAGAGATCGGTATGGATTTTGTTCTTGGTCTTCCCAAGACTTCCAAGGATCGATGCCATATGGGTGATCATTGATCGTTTAACTAAAGTGGCTCATTTTATTCCGGTCGGGACCGATTTCAATGGCAAGCAATTAGCGAGCTTTATATTGCTAGAATTGTTTGTCTTCATGGTGTTCCTAAAGTCATTGTTTACGTAGTGGTCCTCGGTTTACTTCCCATTTTTGGAATAGCCTTCATCGGGCTATGGGGGTGAACTCTCTTCGATCTTGCTTACCATCCTCAAACCGGTGGTCAAGCTGAAAGAGTGAACCAAGTAATGGAAGATCTTCTTGAGCCTATGTGCTATCTTATAGCAAAGGCGGGAGAAATCTTTGCCATATGTGGAATTTTCCTACAATAATAGCTACCAAGCAAGTATTCAAATGTCACCTTTTGAAGCCTTGTATGGGAGAGCTTATGAGACTCCATTGAATTGGTCAGTGCGGTGAAAGATCATACTTTGGTCGGACTTGGTAAAGGAAGCGAGAAGAGCAAGTTCGTGATTCGAGATTGTTTGAAGCTGCAGTCTCGTCGGAAGAGCTATCGCGATCATCGTCGTCGTGAATTGAGCTTTGAGGTAGATGACCATGTCTATCTTAAAGTGTCACCCATGAAGGGTACTCATCGTTTTGGGTAAAGGAAAGCTCGCACCTCGTTATATCGGACCCTTCGAATCATTGCCAAGCGGAGGTGTAGCTTACCAATTGGAATTACAGAATCACTCTCGCGATACATGATACTTTTCATGTGTCTCAATTAAAGAAATGCCTTCGTGTTCCTATTGAGGCAGCGCTTATGAGCATCTTGATCTCAACACGATCTTTCATATCAAGAGCAACGATGCGTATCCTCGACACAATGGAGCGCGGGACAAGAAATCGTCTTGTCAAGTTCTGAAAATTCAATGGGCTAATCATTCGAGGATGAAGCCACTTGGGAGCGCAAAGATCGATGCAGTTGAGCACCCCATCTTTTGTTGTTTAGAACTTTTCTTTGAATCAAGAAAGGAAAGTTTAAACAAAGCTATGTAAACAAAGATGTAATAATAACACTATGTTGTTATGTAAGAATCTTCTTTGTTATCCTTGAAGGAAACCAAAACAACGGATGTTGAGTTTCCTCATAATTCATTTCCATTTCATTTCTTCTTGATCTCCAACTTGTTCCAAATCTAGGGGCGAGATTTTTCTTAAGGGGTAGGTTTGTAACAGCCCCAATCTTATCAATGATAATAATCGTATTATGAGCAGTAATAGACTCTTGTTCATATCATTCTTATTCTTAATCTCGATTGGGAGTTCTTTGTTACCAAATAAAACCTTCCTTTTGCCAAAGTCAAAAACCTACTTAGAATATTTAAAGGAATACAAGGTAACACTTGTATTATGAGTAGGAAGTATTTTATTAAAGCCTAGATAAATTATCTTGGCTAAAAATATTTCGTTGCATTTTAGAAATTATTTGGACTTAAAGAAAATTTATGGTCTTTAAATAAACATTTCGACGACTGAAATAGATATTTATGTATTTTATAAAGTGAAAATGTGGTTTATGAAATTTATCTGGAAATATATCATCCCGGTAGCTTACGATAAAAATTTCATGATTTTATAAATTTATTTGCTATTTTAAAGTCAGTCAAACCTTTTGAATATATGAATAAGGTTTGGTCAAACAAACCGGTCCAAACCCGACCCTTGCCTTTAGCGACCCGACCTCATGTGTCTTGGTCAACCCAATCAAATTAAATGCAGCTCGGTCACGTTCGGCGCGAGCGAACTCCACGCCCGACATGAGCGTCGATCTTCCATCGAGCAGGCGAAGCAATAACGCCCATGGCTGTCCACGTGTCCGCTTAAATCTCTGCCGTTGGATCTTAATCCAACGGCGTGATCGATGTATGCAACCGGACAACTCGGATCCTATTCAATCTCCACCGTTCGTTTCTAATCCAAGCGTGGCGCCCTTACCGTTTTAAACCTAAAGCGCGCTTTTATCTCGGCCGTTAGATTCAAATCCTCGGCTTTTCCCTTTTCCTCGTGTTATAAAGCTCGCACTCCTGCGGACCATTGGATCTTCATCGTGTGGCCCGATTTGTGTATGCATTCGGACGACTCGGATCCCGCTGTCGTGGCCGTCCATTCTTGATCGGCGGTATCGCTTATTTCTATTTGAAACCCGTAGCGCGTTAATGTGGGTCTTTGGATTTCAATCCTCGGCACACCTTTTAGCAGTGGGCCTTTGAAGCCAAAATCGGTGGATCGTTGGATTTTGATCGGGTGGCCCAGAGCGGTGTATGCAATCGGACCATCGGTTCAATTTTCAATCTCGGCCGTGGAATCAAATCCAACGGTGTTGCGCCATTGCATCTATAGGAGGTGGCGTGTATTCTTTTAGGTGGCGTTGGATTTCGATCTAACGTCCGGTTGAAAGGATCTCAAGATTCCTTTGAACTCCGTTTTAATCTGGTCGATAGATCTAGATCGTGCGGTCCTATTAATTGGTACCGATTCAAATCATTTAATCCTCTATTTATCACGACCACCCATTCCCAATCGAGCGGTGATATTCTTTTGATCGTGTGTGTGGCGCATGTGTGGTGCCAATGGGACCCACATGTCATATTTTGCCTCTCTTCTTCCTTATCTCTGCGCTTGACCATTTTTGTGAGCAGAGAGGAGAGATTATCCAAAGATTATACACTAATTTTTGGATGTTTAGCTAAATGGACACCTCATCAACTCTAGATCTTTCCTTCTTGCCCTGTAGCTAAACTCCCACATATATAAACCCTAGCTTTTGGAGCTGCAGCCATTGTTGACCACTGGAGCTCATTTTCTTCCTTGCAGCCCGTGGGGTTTTGCTCCTATCATTTGCTTATCTATCCTAAGCAGCGATGTTACCCTGCATTAAAGATTTGGTATCTTTTGTAGGTTAAATCAGAGTTTAACTCTCTGTTGATCAACATCCAGATTTCAGAAACTTGGGTGTTTTTCTTCCTCTGGTAAGATAAAACCCTAGCTTTGACATCTCAAGCATCTTAAGGACCTTAGGAGCTGCTGTTAATCATTCTCTTAAGCATCAGTAGCTTAATCTTGCTTCAAACTGAAAAGTTGATATTATGCCTTTTCGGTTTTTCCTGTCATTTTCAAGACTTAGGGTTTTTCCTGTCAACCTATCATCTTATTTAGATTTTGACTAAACCCTAGCAGCATGACAAGTTGGTCTTTCAATTCTTGTCATCATCTATTTTGACTCTTAGTTGAAATCTGTCTCTGTTCTCTTGTCGGCTCAGCAGAGCAAAATAGATTTTGCTTTAGCCTTTGTAATCTAACTAGTTAGGGTTAGACTAAGGTTGGTTTGGGATATTAATTACCCTAAAAGATCATGCTAAGATTCATTTATGAACTTTTGCATGATCTATACTTCTCTTTCTAGAATTGCAATCTGTCCTGTTTTCAGCTCTTTTCAAATCTGAAAACTGGAACTTTGCAATAAACTCTAATTTCTGTCTTTTGAAAACAGTGAGCTATATAATGGGATATTATCATTATTATGGGTAGTTATGGCTTAAGCATACTGTAATCATGCATTTCTAGCTTGATCATGCATATTTCTTCCATGTTGGACTTATTGTCGGTTTGGTATTTATTGGATCTTATTGTTTCTTTAGAATGCAGTTCTGTTGAAGCCATCGAATCTTTTACGAGCAATGCGAGGCACCTGAGAAGTCTATTATTACCAAGGCAAGCATCCTCTTTGCACCATATTGAACCAGATTTTGTACAATAGTCTTTACAAATCCGGTGATATCTGAGCATGCTATTTGTCCGAAAATACAAAATATGACTTGTAATAGCTAGCTATAACTTTGAGCTGGTGGATTACCTTGATTATGACCATACACTCAACTCTAGTGTAGTCTTGTATACTATATGGTCTATTTTGATTTGGCTTAGATATGCGGTCTAGAGATTTTAGAGTTTGACAAGCATATCTTGTCAAACATGGGAATTACAAGCTGAACTATTGTCATTTTCAAACTCTTTGTCAGTTTACGTAAATCAGTTTTGTATTTGAAATTCAAATTGATGCGGACAAGAGGAAGTTAGTGATGGTGCTTTCGTGCGAGATTGGGTTTGTGGTGGACTTGTCGGGTTAATTAAGGACCGAACTCGATTATTCAATTCAAGTCCCCACGTACTTCCACATGCGTGTATGGTATTTGTTTGGTTAAGTAAAATGTTGAGACTATTGAGTTGGAAGCAGGAGAGTAAGGATATGTGTATTGGCCTTGCATGGCATAGATGCTTTGAGTGCGAGGACTGCGTTTTATGCCATGTGAGCTTTGTATGTCGATGTCGGATGTTCTTAGGAGGTGAGGCGTATATGTGCCTCGTCGCATATCGATACCTTAATGGTGCCGATAGCATTCTATTATGGGTGGTGAGCCCAATTCGTTTTAAATTGTTTGGATCGGCATTCTTGACACAACATGTGTGCCACTGTGGTTAGTAGGTGGTGTAGCCTACACTATGGGATTAGTTCACACATGGGGTCCAACTCAATAGTGTTAACTTGTTGAAAAATACCAAATCTTAGTTTCCCGGTCGGCATACCAAAGGAAGTGTGTCATCATTCGGAGGCATCCAGAAGGCAGGCTAACTAAGTCATGTGGGTAAAGATGTACACCTGCGGGGTATAAAGCATTCGAATAGCGTGTCCACGGTCATGGGCGATAACTTGAATTGGTGTCATCTGTATAGAAGTTTTGATTTTCAAAAATCTGGTTTTGGTTTATTTTTAGTGGCATGAGGAATCATGCTTTATCTTTGTTACCTTTAAGTCATTTACTTACTGTTTTAAGCAAACTTTGATTTATTAAATCGCTTTATCAAAATTTGCTTTGTGTAGGTTAAGATGTATCGCTTTATGCAAATTTGAACCTTTATACCTTCCTGTTGTAACCTTATGCATGTAAAAACTCTACTCCTTTGGTTAGGCTCTAATCACCACTTTATTTTATTAGTTTGAGTAAGACTTGCTGAGTACCTTCCGTACTCAAGGTGCTACCACCTATTGTTGCGGTGAGGGCGGTTTTGTATGAAGTACCGTTAGCGCCGATCGGTGACGCTAACGAGTAACACTACTTCTTGCCTCCACGCAATTGCCTGCGGGTGGATGGGGCCATTGGTGGACATTTTCCGTTTGTTTTGCTTCCGCTGTATACTGTTATAGTGACCAAGTCACTTAATATTGTAGTATTAACCGAATGATGTAACCTTATGTTTAATTATATCAATGTATGACTTGTATGTGTTTGATGCAATGTTGATGAAGGATATATATGCAATGGTCGTTGATCCAGGAACCATTGTGGTACATATATATCACTTGTTAAGAATCATGTTTATTGAAATTGAATTGTGTTACTTGTTAAGTTCATACCTTTAGCATGATTTTTAATTAATTGTTGGCCAATGCTAAGACCTCACCTTTGTTCCTTAATTATGAATTGTGTTTCAAAGTGTTGTGATATGAATTTAATTTATGTAACGGAATTGTTCACAACATCCTTAGAGGCAGAATCTGAAGAGTTGGTCTCCTAGAGATATCTGGACCTACTTCTTAAGTTTCAGTGGCCACCGAGTTCACTTGATTCCAAGGTCTGAGTCAAAAGTTATGGTCGATTTAGTTTCTGCTGCGAAATCGACGAGAATAAACTGTCTGGATATTTCCTAAAATATGATAGGAAATTGGAAGAATCTGAAGGTTCACCCAACTATGTTATTGTAGATAATTCGATAACCTTTTCAGATTGTTAAAGAACGATCAATTCGGAGTTATATCTCAAAAGTTATGGTCATCTGAATATTGCTGTTGGACTGCTGTCGAGACGGTTTTCTGTCAGTAAGTCGGTGTTCTGCAGTGTTAAAGATTGTCGTTCTTGCGTAGGTTGAAAGTAGAATTGGGTCTGGGCCTCTCCTAGAAAGTTGTAGATATCGTAGTTACCTTTCAGTGCCGACAAGAATCAAGTCATTCGGACCTCGGTAGCCAAAGTTATGAATTTCTTAGTATTTCTGTGTTTCTGAGAGAAGCAGAATTACTAGTGTTAGTTAACCTGATAGAGGCGCATATTTAGAGGGTTTCCAGAGGGTCTCACCATAACGAAAAACGAGGCTAATATTCTTAGCTTTCAGGAAAACTAAAGATCACTAAATTCGGACGAACGTAGAAAGTTATGACAGTTTCTATGTCGCTGTTCAGAAACCCGACGTGAAATGTTTGCTCTGATTAAATGGATTGGTAGGACTAGTAGATGGCCGAATCAGAGGGTCTCCCCAACTAAGTTTATTTAGAAATTTTAATTACCTTTCCAGAATGTCCAAGATCATCTTATTTGGACACCCGAGCAGAAAGTTACGTATTTTAGAAGCTAGCTGTCTGCAGTGACTGATCGCTAGAAATTATGAGAATTAGAAAATGCTAAGATGTTAGCGAGTTCAATTGCGATGCTACTTATGATTTTGGTCCAGAATGTTGGTCTTAGAATGGGGTTTTCTTCATGTCCAGGTGTGGGATTGGTACCGGAGGCAGCACCGTCTTCACGCCCTCCATTCTCACACGGTTAAGGCAAGTGCATTGTTTGTTATATGGGTGTGATTGATTGGCTATGTTTGTGTGCTTTTTGATATATGATTGCATAGCAAGATGGCTTACTTGATGATTGTTTAAGTATGGTGATTGCTCAAATTATGCTTATGCTTTATTGTGGTACAATGTTGTTGTCTTTTGGTAAGATTGATGATGAATAAGAGATGAGCATATGCATATTGAGAACATGTTGAGGCTTGGTCACGCGGTGACCAAGCATGTTTCCCTTTGAGATCCCCGTCATGAATGTGACGGGCCCGAGATCCCCTCACTCGTGGAGTGTGGGCTTGAGGTCCCCGTTACTTGCGGAGTAACGGGCAATTGGTCCTCGTGCGTGCGCATACAGGCATGGGTATCTGCGGCGGTTGCTTACTCTGCATTACGGTGTAATGCACGAAGAGTTAAAGTTAAAGGATCCTTGAGCATTGCATTTGCATATGAGATGTTCTATTGTTGATCTCCTTTACATGGTTGCTGATGTTATGGTTTCTTTATGTACTTGCTGAGTCTATGGACTCACCCTTGCTTTTATTGTTGTTTTAGGTACCGAACCAAGAGCGTCATGCGTGGGGAAGTAGAATGCTAGTCACACACATGCCACACGAACTAAATAAAGATGAATGATCTTGAGCGTGATTGATTTTAATAAATGCAAAGATTATTTTGTTTTGTCTCATGCTATGGATTAAATGTAATAATGATGTGTAGTGGAACTTCATATCTCTTTAGTTATGTTAAATACTTAGCATGTCTTGATATCTTTTGATGTCTTTGGATGAAAGTTTTAGTTAATATTTGGTTAATCGTGTGTTGGAACCTTCGTGTAATTAACTTTACAAGGAGGTTCTGAAATTTATTAAGATTGTCTAGATTAGAATTATTAGAGTTTGTTTAGTATCATTCCAGGCTCATGTCGGGTGGGGTGTTACACTTTAATAAAGGGACGATCTTGTTCCTTCATTAATAATTGTGCTCTGATGAATTTAATTAAGTACATTTCCAATAACTTGGGCCCACACATATATTCGGGGCAAGCGGGTTACCTCTAATGAACATTGTAGACCGCGATGCAATCGCGAATCTTCCCTTCCTCTCTTCTTCCCTTCTCCTTTCTTCCTTCTTCTTCCTTTTTCTTGGCGACCACCACAATGAAGAGGCATCGGAGGAGAGGGCACCACCATGGAGGAGATGGGTTGCTACGATCACCGTGCTATAGTGGTGGGCGGGCATCTGTAGCACCTAGGGTTCCCCCTCCTTCTTTAGTTGGTTTCTGGTTTCCTCATGGGCCATGGGTCACTAAGCTGTTTTCCTTCACTTGACTAAATTGCGTGGCCCATTACTCTCTCAATTTCTGATTTTTCTCTTTTAATTATCTTAATTCCCTCTCTAATTTTTTTATTACATCCACTAACGACAAACGGGATATTACAGTTTCTAACCTCGATGTTTGGTCCGTTTCGATCGCATTGTTCCACTGAGTTTAACGGTGGCTTTGTTTTTGCTTTTGATGCATCACCGAGGGAGTGCGACCGTTTCTTCCCCGGTCACGGTGATTCGCCGTCGCCTCGATTCTGGCCACCTCGGGCCTCTTTCGGCGACGTTATCTTAGGCGTCTTGTTCCTGGAGCCAAGGCGTTCCCGTAGCGACCCTCCTCGTGCCTCCTCGACGCCCGTAGCGCCTCCTCCTCGGGAGCCTCTTCATCGTCTCCGCCTCCGACCGTCGCGAGCCCGACTCTGGCGACCATCGGGCTCCGCGTCATCTTTTTCAAGTTCGTGAAGCTGCTGCGCACCCCGTGCGTGTCGTCCCCGAGCCCAGAGCTTCAGCCGTCCTCCAGATCGCCTACCTCGCCGTCGCACCCGCGCACGGGAACTCCAGCGAGCCGCCGGTGGTTAAGGTCTAACTAGGTCATTAGCTTTTAATTAAACTCTATTAATTGTGAGTATGACTCGTGGGCCCGCGGGGCTAAACGTTATTAGAGTTTTAAACTGCACCGGTTTAAATCCTTTAAGCCTTTGACATGTGGGCCCTCGCGGCCGGTTACGTAATTGTGCACTTTATAAAGTACGCTTTGAGTAAACTGAAGGCGTATTCATATATTACGATTTCGACGTTGCCTTCGGCCGGGCTGGGTCAAAGCTGACCTGGTCAACGCCTTCGCTCAGTCCTACCGGTCAGTGACCGTGGGTCGGCTGAGCGCCGGTAGAAAAAGTATTTAATTCTTTTAGAACTTCTAAAATTGATAAAAGTTGCACTGTTAATTCCTTTAACTTAGAAAATCCATAACTAATTCGATTTTGCTCCAAATCGAATGAAACCAATTTTGTTAGTTTTCATTTTTAATGTACTTTTTACTAGAATAGGTTTTAAGTATGTCTCTATATCATAAAATTTTGATAATTAATTTAATGGTGTTTTTATGTATTTTTAACTTGGAAAATTCTTAGAAAATTATTCTTAACTCCAAATAAAATGATTTCTGTTTCTAAATTTTTCTAAAATCATTCTCTAGCTACTGTATGAATTTTGTGCATATTAGATGAAATTGAAATCTTGGTTATTGTCTGTGTTATTCGTTCTTATTTATTCTTTTCCTCGATCGATAGATTGCAACGATTCAGGTTTTTGCGAGAGTGAGCCTCAGCAATATTTTGAGCAGCAGCAACCAGGCAAGCAGTTTGATCATGTTAATCCCTTTATTTTCAAAACTAATATTTTGTTTGCAATTTGTATGTATGCATTGCTATTTGTTGTTAAATTATGGTTTGATTAGTGGGCCCCTTTTAGTTGCATAATCTGTAGGTAAATGATATTCCTCTACTACCTGAGCCTAGGTTATTTGTTGTGATTAGAGATCATTGGATGATCTCTTGTCACTTAGTAGACACAAATTAAACTGCTTAGACATGGTTAGCTATCGGTAGAAATGGGCGGTTATCGACTTGTCGATAACCTTGGTCACACAAACTTATTATGATCTTTAGGTTTCAGCTTTGAGCTATGTTTAAATTGCAAAAACTAAAAATAAAAACTAAACAAATGATTTGGACTTGGGCATAATAGTATGTTGGTGTGATCTGTTGGGTGTGATTGGAATGGTGCCCGAGTCAACAAGGGCCGAGTTACTTGCGCCACCATGCTGAGCATTTTGCGTGCTAACCACATTAGAGGGAAATGGGACCTCTCTTGACTTAGTACTTTGGCGTGTGTTAGCTTCGAGTCGCAGGAGGTCGCAGGAGGGATGGTGATGGGAGCATGGTAGTTGTCTGAAAAGCTTTACCCTGAGTGGGCAGTTGTCTTTTCGGCTTTACCATGTAAGTGTATGGATTTCTATCCATACGAGCGGCTCGTAGTTAATACACAATATTGGAAATGTCTCGTAGGACTTAGCCGTGCCGGCATACCTTCGGAAGTGTGCTTATTGTGGCTTAAAGGTGGTCTGAAGTGTGGGTACATTGGTACACCCCTGCAGGGTTTGATCTATTCGAATAGCCTCGTCCTAGGTTATGGACACGCTCGGTTACGCCCCGTGAGAACTAGACTACAAGCTTTTAAAAACTTAAAAATTGACATGTGTGGTATGAATGGGTAATTCATGCTATTGTTGTGGTGACTATTGGGTTAGTCACTTCCAGAATGTTGTTGTCATCTATCTATGGTTATTATGTTGTTCTTGCTGTTATTTCAACAATAAAAATGAATTGCAAACTTGCTTTTAAAATGTATTACATTATTGCAAATAAAGATTGCTTTGTGCTAAAAATGAGCCATATAGCCTCCACTCAAATAAGCTTGCATGTAGCATATGTATAGGTCTGTTAGTCCACACGTCAGTTTTGCGAGTACATTTTTGTACTCATTTGCTTTGCTTAATGTTATTTGTTGTAGAGGAAGAAGGTGAGCCCCAAGGGCCTCACTTTTGTGAGATGTGCTGCGGGTTTGACGACTAGCTTGGCGGTCCGGTTGGTTGCCTTGTGGGTTTAAAGGCACACTAATTGGCTTTTGTTTATCGCCATCTTATGACACTTTTGCTTCCGTTGTTTACTTAGTTGTTTGTATGTCATTTGGGCGGTCGGCCCTCTTTTGTAATAACTCTATTTTGTATGTCTACTGTTTGGTAACGTGTTGCTTTGGATTCTATGTCTAGAATGGAATTGATGCATGATTTTGTGAAGGGGTGTGTATACTGCATTTCTGGGAAGTATACATATCTCGAGGCTTGGTTTATTTGATTTTTAATGCTAGGACAAAATGGATGGTTAAGCATTACAAGCCGAATAAACTAGGGTCCTCACACTAGCTGAGTGGCTCAGGTCCGGTTTGAGTCCTAGAAACAGTGCAAGGTTTGACTGATTTTGATTTAAACTGATTCTAGTTTGACTGAGCTACCAAAAAATAGCAAATAAATTCCTAACAATATGAAATTAATCAGAGAGGTTCCTGGGAAGGTCTAGTGTTCATAAAAATTCTTAAACCCTACTATTCATGATATATTTTTTATAATTTAAATTCAAACTTAAAATAGGTCTTTGGATTGAGTTTAAATTTTCTGAAGTCTGAATTCAATCCCAAAAATTTGGGAAAATTATAATAATTCATGATAATTAATATAGTATTTGAATAAATTATTCCCGGAGGATGATCAAGTGTTTTTATTATTGATTTTTTTTAGAGTTACATTTTGAAGTGTGTGTTAGTCTTTAAATGAGATTTTCCAAGTGCAATAATTATGATAATGCTTGAAAAACACGATGCATGCTATGAGATGCACAGTAGCCCTATTTATTAAATGAGGATATGACAAACCTCCCCCTTACAAAAGATCTCGACCCCGAGATCGCGGTAGGGTGGAAGTTGGAGAGAAAGTTCTAAAGGGAGACACAACAACTGTTGTCTTGATTTCTGTAATACCCTGAATGTCATTTCGGCTTCGGATTTAAATTAATCGCGGAGTCACCGGTTATTCAGCAAATCGTGGGAAAAGGAAATTAAAATGTAAGTTAGCATTAAATTGGGAAAAACAAAGAGATTTAATTTATTAAAAAATAGTCTAGGGAGGCGGGCTTGACACCTTGGGCGGAGGGCCAAGGGTGTGCCGCACCCCTCCCCTTTGCCCTAGCTGCCACTCCCTTTATTTCCCTTTGGCTGCACCTCCTCCTTTCCCTCTCACAGCCGCCACTTTCCAGCCCCCTCCCTCCCCATGCTGCTGCCCTTGTGCAAGAAGAAAAAGGAGAAGAGGAAGGAGAAGAGGAAGGAGAGGAAGAGAAGGAAGGAGAAGAGAGGAAGAGGAGAAGAAAAGAGGGTGATCCCCAAGGTTAGGTAATTTTCCCCATCCCAAATCCCTGATTTCCGCTGTAATTAGGGTTCATAGCACGGGATTTGATGGGGATTAGCATTTAGGTTCTCCAATTAGAGAGTTCTGCTGATTGCCGTAGATCAATTCGCGTAGCGCAGTTGTTTGCGCGGTTTAGACCCATGAAACGATTTTTCCTGCAGTTTGTCCCAAAGGAAAAACGTAGAGGACGACGATGCGCATCTACTGTATTTTTTTCAGTTTTGTTGGCCGCGTAATTTAGTCGTACCAGGATCTGGAATCTCGCTGTCCATCAGGGTTGCAAACAGGGACAGACCACTGTTCAGATGGGAATTAGG
This sequence comes from Ampelocalamus luodianensis, assembly GCA_036346255.1. Classification (NCBI taxonomy): domain Eukaryota; kingdom Viridiplantae; phylum Streptophyta; class Magnoliopsida; order Poales; family Poaceae; genus Ampelocalamus; species Ampelocalamus luodianensis. Next base: position 175,513 of record JAYEVH010000120.1, read on the forward strand.
GATAGTATATGAATTCTATATTTTTGGCCACCATTGAGAAAGTTGTAGGAATTTAGTAAGCTAGTTGTTGTATAAAAATAAAAAAATTAGAGCCATACTCTGTTGTTGGGAAGCTTTTGAACCTGATGTCTGGTGATAGAACAGAGGAGGATCTCTGTTTGAGCATTTAGTTACCCCATGCTAAGAACAAAATAAAAATATATGATCTACATGAAAAGTGTAGGTATTTAAGTGAGAATCCAGATATATATCTTTTGCTGTGATTAGTTTTATACTTTTAACGATATGAAATGTTAAGCAGCGCCGCTGCAGTGGGATTAGTGTAGAACCGTTCTGCAGAAAGGTTGTTGTGGGATTTCGGGCTTAGGGACACCTTTGCTTCTTAAGAATCATTTTGAGTGTTGTTGTATGGTTCTGAGGTGTACTTTTGAACAGGTGGTTTTGCTCGATCGTGCGTGATTGCGTCGCCGTCGCGGTAGAGGCAAGTAAATGTAGCGGTTGTGCTACGGTTTAACTTCGTTATTCTTACTACTTGCAATATACATGTTTTCATAACTTGAAGTTATATGCCATGGTTGCATGTTTTATGGATGAGGTCGTGGTAGCAAATTAATATTTATTTTTGCCATGCGTTGGAAGAGTTGTTGGTAGTCATGTGGTAATTTGCTTAATGAGCCAAATACGGAATATGAAAATAAACTCAAGGTGGACATATTGATAATTCCTTGTGGTTATATTCATGATGATCATGTTGTGGTCTATGTGGTAGAGTTCCATTTAGATCGATTGATTTTGATCTTGGTGAATCGGGTGTGGGTTATGTGGTAATGGTCTTATGACACAATGGTATTGTACTTAATGAGACACATGTAGATTATGAGAAAATATTCATGATGAGTATGTTGTTGACCTTTGTGGTTAAATTCTTGTGGTTTATGATTATCATATCATTCATGACATATCATGACATTTGCATTGTGGATGTCGCCGCTTATAGCCGCGACCGTACAGGTACAACATCGTGCATTCTTGTAGTACGATGCATACTTTTACCTTGTTGGGTAAAGGTGCATGGAGCATAGCATACATATACATTACATTGTGGAAAGATCATTTGCATACTTATGCAAGATATTGTGGTGAAGTTATATTACAAACAAGCTGCAACTTTATAGTTGTAATGTGGAATTGGCTCATGAGAGTCACTTGTGGTGTGAGGAAAGTGGCTATGGTCGTGGATTGGGGTTCATCCCTTGTGGTATGGTAGTGGTTGTGATTGTGGCATGAGATTCTACTCTCTTGTGGTAATTGTTGATAGCAGATTGTGGATGCGAGAAATAGTAAAGTTATGAGGTAAAACTTGTTAATGCTTTATTGTCATTGGTAGTGGTAGTGGTGAATAATATGAAGAAGTTAATCAAGATTCATTTGCTAATATTTTACTATTGATGGTAGTAAATATGGTTGAGGCTATAATTGTGATCATTATGGAAATGGATATTGATGCTTAATATCTTTGTAGTTTAATTAACTTGTAATGAATGTGGATGCACATTATTGGATGTGGACATGTGGATACTGTAATGATGTTGTATATTTGTTTGTAGTCTGAATAGCCTGTTAAACAGTTTGCTTGCTGAGATTTTTATCTCACCCTTGTTTTTTCCCCTACAGGTGATTGTTGAGCATTCTTGGGTTGGGTAGAGCGGCACCACAATAATGCACTTGGTTCATCAACTCATGCTGTAATAAAGTCGATGAAATTCTAGTCAAATGCTTAGCTATTCGTGGGTGAATATTTTATTTATTAATGATGGACTTGTGGACTATTTCTTTGATTAATCTGCTAGAGGTTGTTTTAATTATTGAACTTGTTACCGTTATCTTTGTTCACTTAGTTGTTTATGCTTCCGCTTAATGCTTCATGTCTAGAAATTGTTGCCAGAATAAATTATCTTGAAATTTCTGGCTAGCTGAGTGGTTTAGTAGCATTCCAGGGTAATGTGGGTCCTGAGGTGTTACAATTTCCTTCAAAGATAGTGCTAAGATATCCTATCAAGGTTACAAGGAATTTCTATTATATTTTACTTTCCATTACTTTGTTTAACCCTTCCTTTCTTGATTCGAAGGCACTTCAGACAAAAGAAAAAAGTTTGGGATATTCGGTTTGCATCCGGTCTTCATGCTCCCAAGTTGCTTCATTTTTAGTATGGTCGCTCCACTGAACCTTCAAGAACTTGATGGCATGGTTCCTTGTCTTGCGCTCCGTTTCTTCAAGAATGTGAATCAGGTGCTCCCAATAAGATAGATCGGGTTGCAAATCGAGATCTTCAAACTTGGTGGCTTCGGTTGGGACTTGAAGACACTTCTTCAGTTGTGAGACATAGAAAACATTGTGCACATCTGAAAGTGATGGTGGTAGCTCCAACTGATAGTCCACCGATCCTCGCTTTGCTAGAATTTGGAAAGGACCGATGTAGCGAGGAGCCAACTTGCATTTGACTTGAAAGCGTTGCATTCCTTTCATCAGGGAGACTTTAAGGTAAACATGATCGTCCACCTCAAAGCTCAACTCGCATTGACAGCGGTCAGCATAGCTCTTTTGACGAGATTGAGTCGTCCGTAGTCTCTCCCGAATCTCACGAACTTGCTATTCGGCTTCATTTATCAAGTCTAGTCCAAAGAATTGTCTCTCCTCGGACTCAGACCAATTGAGTGGTGTCCTACACCTTCTCCCATATAGCACTTCAAAAGGTGACATTTGGAGGCTTGCTTGATAGCAATTGTTATAAGAGAATTCCACGAACAGCAAGCATTTATCGGATTTCTTGCCATAGGACAGTACACATGCCCTCAACATGTCCTCCAAAATATGATTCACCCTTTTGGTTTGGCCTCCGGTTTGTGGGTGGTAAGCGATGCTAAAAGATAGTTGAGTTCCCATTAATTCATGGAGGCAATTCCAGAAATGCAAGGTGAATTGAGTGCATCGATCTGAAACAATCCATTTTGGCGCACCATGGAGACATACAATGCTTGAAATGTATAACTCCGCCAATTGGTTTCCCGAATAAGTGGTCTTGACGGGGAGAAAATGAGCAACTTTCGACAACTGGTCGACAATTACCCATATGGAGTCAAACTCTTGTTACGTCTTTGGAAGTCCGGTGATGAAATCCATCCCAATTTCATCCCATTTCCATTCGGGAATAGGGGGGCTGAAGCATCCGCTGGCCACTGGTGCTCGGCCTTCACCCATTGACATAGGTCGCACTCGGCAACGTAACGGGCAATCTCTCGCTTCATCCAAGTCCACCACAACTTTTGCTTCAAGTCTTGATACATCTTTGTACTTCCCGGATGAATGGAGAAAAGAGAGTCATGGGCTTTACAAAGAATTAATTCTTTAAGCTTCGCATCATTTGGCACAACCAATCGCTTTCTGAACCACAAAACACCTTGGTGATCCTCGGAGAAACACTTGGCTTTGCTGGCCTTCATTTCCTCCTTAATTCTTTCTATATCTTTATCATTTTTTTGGGCCATCTTGATCCGGTTCTCAAGGGTAGGTTTCACTTCCAAGGCAGCGAGAAAACCTTCGCTAACCATCTCCAAGTTGAGACGTTGAAATTCGTTGTATAGGGCCTTCGTTTTGGGTCGAACCAAAATACAGTTGCATTGCGATTTTCGGCTCAATGCATCGGCAATGACATTGGATTTCCTTGGATGATAATGAAGTCCAAAATCATAGTCCTTGATCAATTCAAGCCATCTTATTTGCCTTAGATTCAGATCGGTTTGAGTGAAGATATATTTCAAGCTCTTATGATCGGTATAGACTTTGCAATAATTGCCTATAAGGAAATATCACCACATCTTCAGAGCATGAACCACTGCGGCAAGCTCAAGGTCATGAGTGAGATAATTCATCTCATGAGGCCTCAATTGCCTCGATGCATACGCCACAACTCGGCCCTCTTGCATAAGAACACAACCAAGACTAAGGCGAGATGCATCGCAATAGATGTCGAAGTTTTTATGGATATCCGGCAGAACTAACACCGGAGTAGAGGTTAGATGATCCTTCAACATCTAAAAGCTTGCTTCACATTTCGCTGACCATTCATACTTCTTTTCTTTCTTCAACAATTGGGTCATCGGTCTTGCTATTTTCGAGTAATTCTCGATGAAACGACGGTAATATCCTGCAAGACCGAGGAAACTGCGGATGTCAGAGATGGACTTGGGCTGTCTCCAATTAAGCACATCTTGGACTTTTCTTGGATCCACAACAACTCCACCTTCGGATAGCACATGACCCAGAAAGGTGACTTCTTTTAGCCAAACTTTGTATTTGCCGAATTTTGCATAGAGTCGACATTCTTAGAGCTTGTCCAACACAAGCCGGAGGTGTTCTTCATGCTCCCTTTCAGATTTGGAGTATATGAGAATGTCATCAATAAATATGACCATAATTTTATCCAAATACTCCATAAACATTGAGATCATGAGATTTATGAATAAGGCCGGTGCATTCGTCAAACCAAAGGACATGACGGTGTACTCGTACAAGCTATAACGAGTTGAAAATGTCGTCTTGGGAATGTCTTCAGATCTTATTCTAACTTGATAATAGCCCAATCTCAAGTCAATTTTGGAGAATGTACAGGCACCGGTCATCTGGTCGAACAAGTCATCAATCCGTGAAAGCGGGTACTTATTCTTGATGGTGACCTCATTCAACGGACAATAGTCAACACACATCCGCAGATTGCTACAAGATGAGAGTCTGATCTTGCTGACTCTGTTCCATTTGGGCCAACACGTCGACCACGGATGGCTGAGGTGGAGTCACTTCTTCTAGCCGACTCACGTGCTGAAATTGCGGGTCGAGATGCTCCAGATTTCGTCGTTGGGGATTCGGGGGCTGAACATCGATGATTTGAGAACTAGTGGGTGTGAGTCCTCCATTACTTCCGACGTTAAACGGGTTTTTCGACCCCGACATCCTGTTGCCATACAACTTGTTAGCAACCGGCAAAATAGAATGAGGGAAAAGCATAAGGTAAGTAAAGACAACCGAGTGTAACTTAACCTAGCATGAATGAACAACAAAAACACATTTATGCATCACGAAATGGGGTGCTAGAGCCCAGGGGGACAGCACAAGATGCAAACAAAACACGATTAATTTTCCGACATAGTTGCGATACAACCTGCCCGTAGGCGATGCACAACTATTTGGAACAGAAAGAGGGCAAATGATCACCACAAAATCCAGCATCTACAAGCTTAGTAATAATATCGTTAGGGTGTATATAATCTAAGAACAAACCCTAATTTATTCCTAAAATCGCAGCAAGGCATAGTCTTCTCGTCCCTTCGCCGATGCTCTTCACTGGTGACTACTTAGTGTTTCTAGTGTTAGAAAAGAGAGACGAGCAAAGGAGAAAAAATGATTTTGCTCAAATCAAACAAATAGAGGTAAGAATAGATGTTAGGATGGGTAAGAAAGAAAGGAATTTATATTACTTGCATTTTGCCAAATTTTTTATAGTTTGAAAATAACCTTTGCAAACCAAAATCCTAACAACGTCTATTGCTATGGCTTTAACCTATAGTCAGTATGGCTCTGATACCAACGCTGTGGCGACCCTGGGATCGGATCCGTTCCAAGCTAAGTGGTTACGCCAAAAGCACAACACTTAACGAGAGACGAAAATGATTCCGAATGCCCGGATATGTGTCTCATGTTAGCTCTCAAGGATCAGTGGCTAACATGCACATATGCAAACACAACATTGCAATCACATCCATACACAATCGTACAAGAGAATAGAATCAAATACAACTTCATTTAAATAAAGCTTATAGTACAAGGTTGCATAAGAGGGCCGATCGACCAAATCTAAACAAACACAAATAAATCGCAGCGGAAGATAAACTTAGAAATAAAAGAGAAAGAGCCGAGTTGGCATGCCCAAACGCACAAGCAACCAACTGGAGTTAAAGCCGTTGCTCCCGTCGTTCTCACCTGAACAAATGGATAATCCGTTAAAGTACAAAGTTGTACTCGCGAGTCTTTCAAAAAAATAAGGATGCATGTAAGTATCAAAGGAAGGCTACTACACTGGTCAATTTTCGGCATAAAGCAAGTTTTTCATTTAGATAAACGATAAAGATTCAAATTGCCATTTGTAAAACATTTTAGAAATATTATAACAGTAGGTACTCTAATTCATAATAAAAAATCAGTAGATACTCCAATTATAACAACACACGAACTTCCCGTTTCTGACATATATCAATTGTCAAACATATCAACACGCGAACTTCCTGTTCGTAACAACATATAAGATCTAAACAAACTAGCGCAATGACCTAACATTTCCAACCATAACCCAACCCCATTCCCCATAAGCTAACTGTGCATGCTTTTCCACAAGCGATGTCCATGACCGGGGACACGACTTGTAGCACCCCAGTCCGTCATGAACCCGGAATGCTACTAAACAACCTCTAATAACTCTAGACTAGACATTAATAATAAAATTTCGCCAGAACCTCCCTTGTAAAGTTAATTACATGAAGGTTCCAACACACAGAATAATCAAATATAATTAAACTTCCATTCCAATTCATCAAAAGATAATCAGAGACATGCTAAGAATCCATCAAAACTAGAGAGGTAAAAATTCCACTACTCCTCATTATTACATTTAATCCATAGCATAAAACAAAACATAATATTCTAAGATCAATCACTCTCAAGATCATTCATCTTTATTTAGTTCATGTGGTATGTGTGTGACTAGCGTCTACTTTCCCCATGCATGTCATTCTTGGCTCAGGTACCTAAACAACAATAAAAGCAAGAGTGAGTCCATAGACTCAGCAAGTACAATAAGAAACCATAGCAATAACACACATATAAAGGAGATCAACATTAGAACATCTCGAATGCAAATGCAATGCTCAAGGACTTTTATCTTTAACTTTGTGTGCATTACACGATGTCACAGTATCGACCGCCGCATACCCATGCTGTCTTGGCGCACGCACGTGGACCAATTGCCCGTTACTCCGCAAGTAACGGGACCTCAAGCCCACACTCCACGAGTGAGGATCTCGGGCCGTCACATTCATGACGGGGATCTCAAGGAAACATACTTGGTCACCACGTGACCAAGCCACAACATGATTTCGTATGCAAATGCTTATCATGTAATCATCATCAAATTACCAAAAGACAACATCACTTAATCATAGTAAAGCATGAGCATCATTTGAGCAATAACCATACTTAAGCATTCATTAAGTATACCATCTTGCTATGCATCCATATAGCAAATAACACACAATTTAGCCAATCATTCAAACAACAATGCACTTGCCTCAACCGTGCGAAGGTGGATGTCGGGAATGAGGTACTGCTCCCGAGCCAAACCCACACTGGATAACAATTGAGACAAGCTAAGGCTACCATAAGGGTCTAATAACAAAATCATAAACACAACATGAGTACATCGTCCACTAAACGCAATCCCCAACGTTAAAGCTGGCTGTTAGATTTCTTTTCCAGAGAACAGCCCCCTTCGAAAAATCATAACTAAATGTACAGAAATCCAAATGGAGTGATCTTGGACAATCTGAAAAGGTTATTGAATTCCCCTTCTAAACCTAGTTGGTGAGGTTCTATGATTCGGCCATTTACTAGCCCTACCAATCTAAACAACAGAGTATCAATTCTCGCGTCGGGTCTCTGGACAGCAACAATGAAACTATCATAACTTTCTCTACGTTCGTCCGAATTTCATGATCTTTAGTTTTCCTGAAAGCTGGAAGGATTATCTACAACTTTAGTTATACTGGGGTTCTCAGATTTCCACTTTAACCATCACTTTTAATTGGTTTTCTACAATCTGCCGAAATACTGACAGAGCAGTGGAACAGCAGTCTTAGAAAAATCATAACTCTCTAACCGTTAATCGGATTTGAGTGAACTTGGCAGCCACTAAAAGCTAAGACAATAACCCAACTTTTCCTAGGAGACCATAAACCCAGATTCTGCCTCTAACAGCGCGAGAACCCTCGTCCAAAATTCTGGACAGATTGCAATCTACTAAAAAGACAGGATCCGATATACCAAACATCAACCAAAACATCTAATACGGTTTGAGCAGCGAGGTATACCCAAGGTTACCCTTGAAGATCCGCAGCCAGACGTAGAAACCTCCCGCGGTTGGCCTCCTTCCTTGCTGTCTTCCTCCTCCTCCTATGGCCGGCAATGGGCTCCAAGGCCGACGGCGAGCACTCACCACGGCACTGAAGATGGCGCAAGGGGAGAGGAGCAGGAGGTGGGCAGCCAAGGGAGGTGGTGCGCAAGGGGAAGGGACAGGAGGTGGGGTGGCGGCCAAAGGGGTGGGGAGCTCGGCTAGGGTTTGGGGAAAAGTGGTGCCTTCCCTGGCGGCCACCTAAGGCTGTTGGGCGGAGCCCAGCCTGTGTTGGCGTAAAACGCGCTTTCACCCTGTGCTAGCTGCGAAAAATAAACTATTTCCTTTTGATCCTTTTACTAATCTCGAGAAGTCTCTCCGAAACTCTTTCTCGAACTTCTCGAACTTTTGGGACATTACACTCTACCCTCTTACACACTCGTCCTCGAATTCTAACCCAGCCTACGCCAAAGGACATATACGAAAAGACTTAAAGCACAACACGCTTTGAGAGAATAATTCCGGATCTGCTCGCGCATGCTGCCTCCAACTCCTGTGTGGCTTCTTTCTCGGATTCTGTGACCAAAGAACTTTAACATATTTCGGTGTTTTGTTTCTCAAAACCTTCTCTGATTTCTCCAAGATCCATGACCGGCTTTGACTCAAAGGTCAAATCTTGCTCTATGAGTAGAGGCTCTAGCGGTACATGATGCTCCAGATCTCGCAAGTACTTCCTCAAAGCATGGATACATGAAAACATTATGCACTCCCGCATGGTTTCGGAAGGTCCAAGCGGTGCGCCATTTCCCAATCAGTGCCGGGATAGTGAAAGGTCCAATGTACCTCGGGCTTAGCTTCCCTTTGGTACCAACCTTACCACACCCTTGGTGGGAGATACTCTCAAGAGCACTTGATCCCCACTTCAATTCTAAGTCCCTTCTCCTCACATCTGCATAACTTTTCATGCGCTGGGCTGCTAGCAAATTCTGTTTCACTAAGGCCACCTGTTCAAGCGTCCTTTGGACCCAATCCGGACCAACACGCTTTCTCACCTCGCCTCCCAACATAGTGGTGACCGCACTGCGTCCATAGAGAACCTCAAACGGGCGACCTTAACACCTGGAATGGTAGCTGTTGTTGTAAGCAAACTCTACTAGCGGCGGTGATCCTCGATTACCCTTCCAAGACAAAACACAAGTCCGCAACATGTCCTCCGAGTGCGGATGGTACGTTAAAATGCCCGCCCATCATGCGTGGATGGAATGTCAGTACTCAGACGATTTGTGTGCCCAAGGCACTCAGTAAACTTTCCCAAAACTTGGAGACAAATTTGGCATCTCTTCGGAAATGATGGTCTTTGGCACCCCATGTAATCTCACAATCTCCCGCACATAGATGGGAGCTAAATCACTTGGCGAGTTAGTAGTGCGAATTGGTATAAAGTGTGCAGATTCTCGAGACGATCCACTACCACCCACACTGCATCCTTACCCTTGGTGACCGGGTAACGCAACTACAAAATCCATAGAAATATCGTCCCACGGCCATTGCGGAATCTCTAAAGGTTGCAACAACCTGCGGGGCGTTTGTGTTCCGCCTTCACCGTTGACAAATACCACATGAGGCCACATAATTAGCTATGTCCACCTTCATCCTTTTCCACGAAGTTACGCTTTAGATCACGATACATCTTTGTTTCACCGGATGAGCGATTAGTGCGGGTGCGATGTGCCTCTTTGAATATCATCCTGACCTTCGCTTTACGGTAGTGCAAAGCGGCCCTTAAACCGCAACGCACCACACTCATCCAAACTGAAATCTCGTCCTTGCCCAAATCCAGCCGCCAACCCTTTGCAATAATGGATCTTCTGTTGTGCTTCGTGCACCGCTCGGTATGGTCGCGCTAAAATCAATTGTGTTTCAACACTTACAAAGGCGCATAGCAAAAGATATCCCCATACGGTTAAAATCAGCAATAAGATAATCCATGTAGCGGGCGTCGCCTTGCGACTAAGAGCATCACCACCACATTTGCCTTCCCAGGATGGTATTGAATAGATAGATCATAATCCTTAATTAGCTCCAACCACTGCGTGCGCCTTAAATTCAAATCTTTCTGTGTGAAAATATACTTGAGACTCTTGTGATCTGTATAAACATTACAACCCTCACCATACATATAGTGTCTCCAAAGCTTGTGGCAAACACTCAGTGCCAACTCTAAATCATGAGTTGGGTAATTCTTCATGCTTCTTCACCGCCTCGACGCATAAGTTATCACCTTCCCTTCCCGCATAAGGACACAACCCAACCCAATCAGAGCGCATCAGTACATCAGAAATCGCTTCGTGCTCGGGAAGTGTAAGGACAGGGCGGTCACGGCTTTTCCTTAAGGGTTTGGAAACTACGCTCACAGTCATCATCCCACCGAACTTCACATCCTCGTGTGAGTCGGATAAAGGTTTAGCAATAATGGAGAAATCTCGCACAAAACGCCGATAGTATCCCGCCATGCGAGAAAGCTTCTCACTTCTTTGACATTGGTTGGCGTCTTCCATTCTACCATCAGAGAAATCTTACTTGGATCAACGTGATTCCCTTATCATTGATGACATGCCCGAAACCCCACTGGACTTCCAAAACTCGCACTTTTCGTTTGGCATAAAACTTATGCTCCTTAGTGTTTCCAACACAAGCCTCAGTGTCGCTCATGTTCACTTGGTCTTTGAATATATCAAGATATCATCTATAAAGACTACCACAAAATCATCCGGTATTCATGCAACATCCTGCTCATAGTCTCCATGAAAGCAAAGTGGGCGTTCGTTAGTCCAAAAGACATAACTTTAAATTCAAAATGCCCATACCTTGTAGAGAATGTCGTCTTCTCAATATCCTCCTTTGGATTGGGATTTGATTATAACCTGATTGAAGGTCAATCTTTGAGAATACCTTGGCCCCTCTCAAGCGATCAAATAGATCTTCTATGCGAGGAGAGGATACTTATTCTTGATGGTTAGTGGTTAAGAGCACGATAATCAATACACATGCGCCAACTACCATCTTTCTTCTTGGTAAAAGAACAGGGCTCCCCATGGAGGCACACTGGGACGAATAAGATCCTTTGCTTTTAAATCAACCAATCGCTTCTTTAGTTCCTCTGGAGCGGACGGGCCAACCGTGAGGGGTCATAGAGACAATTCGGGCGCACGGTACCAAATCAGTCACGAACTCTACGGGACGAGGTGGCGGCATCCCCGTAGCTCTCACTGGAAAACATCCGAAACTCCCGAGCGACCAAAATATCTTCTCGCGCACAGATGAACTCAGCTTCTCCACTAGAGACAAAAGAAACCCATTCTTCATTTGTCACGGCCACGGTGAAAAGGCTAGCCATCACAAAAGTGAGTGAGATGGAGCGCTACATTGGAATACTATCTCACGCCTGCACGGAGCTTGCGGGGTTATTGTCTTCCAAAACAGAAATGACAAAGACGGTAAATATGCAACAGTCCATCCCCAAGATAACATCAAACGGCTCCATCTTCATAACCAAGAGATTAGCAATGAATTCTTCTCCATCTAACGAAATCACACAACCCGGACAAACTGTAGAGCTAGAGAGAATTCCCCCAGGAGAATTAACTAGAACTGACTGAGCTATTGGCTGCAACCTCAAATTCGCCTTACTAACAAAATCTAGTGATACAAAAGAAAAGGTAGCCCCCGAATCAAATAGAACAAGTGCCTCTACTGAATCCACCAAGAGCGTACCTGTCACCACATCAGGACGACTCACCGACTCTGCCGTCGGCATAGCGTAGAGGCTGCTGCTTTGGGGCGGTAGGGGCTCCAACACCTGTGCGGAGGTACAGAGGCTGCTGGAGGTGCTTGAAGGTGCCACTCCGGAAATGGGGCCACGGAGGGGGGCCAAAGCACCTCGGCGGTGGGGCCCCTCAGAGCGAGGAAGTAAGGCCGAGGCGGTGCCCGGTAGGAGTAGGAGTAGCCGCTAGCATCCGCACCGACCCGAGAAGAAGCTTGTGGCCCAGCACCGACATCTGGAATAGGTTCACTTGATGATCTTGGCGGGATTCCGCCGACAAACCAATGCCTTATGGCCCTCCGACCACAATGGCGGCAGACCAGAACCAACCGCACTCTGACTCTATGCTCCTTGCCGCACTTGAAGCACTTCATGCCACCTTACAGGGCCGGCCGAACTTAGGTGCAATGCCGACGCTCGCGAGGTGAAAGAAGACCGTGCCTCGCTTGGTCTTGAATGATTTCTGCGCCCTTTGAACCTCTTGAAGTGGGCCTGGAAGGTCCCACCCCACCGCCAAAACCCCTCTTCTGCCGCCACCGCCTCGATACCACACGCCTTCCTCCCGGCGGCTCCTCACCAAGTGCATCTCCGTTCCATGCCCCGGCTTGTTCGACCAGAGCTGAAATCCCGCAACTCCAATGCTCCCAATACCGCCGAACTCTTGCGAGGCCCTGTGAAACCTCTTGGCTTTTTCCTCATCATTTGTGGCCACAAGTGGAACAAAACGAACCAGTTGTTAAAACCCGCTTCATACTCACACCGTCATCTTACCCGCTTGAAGTTACGCAAAGAGACTTCCATTCGCTCCACATATGAAGTCGGATAAAACCTCTTCTGAAGTGCTCAACAAAATACTCCCGTAGTGGCGGTCCATGAGTCTTGTCCCGCCATCGTGACTCCTTCCCACGGATATCCTTTGCCCCTTCAATTGGAAGGCCACGAACCGAGCCCTCATTTCGATGTCATCCCCAAAGCCCCGGTGCCTCTCCATGTGTCGCAGACCAATTAGTCTGCGTCGACGGCGTGCTGACCGTCGAAGGTGTCCGACCTCAAAGCGTTCCATTGATGTAACCCCATGGCATACACCGCAGTGCATCAGAGGGGCCACCACAGAGCGACAACAGCGCGGTGGTGGGGCCTGGTTCTCTGTCTGCTGAAGCAACCTCTTCCTCGACTCCGCAGGCTAGCTTCTCCCACTACGGTCCGAACTGGCGGCGGGCGATGCACGCCTCGCCGGCTCCTCGCCGCCTCGACCACGACCTCGGCCTCCACCCTTGCCATATCTAAACATCACAAAGAAACAATCAAACAATAAGCAATTACATCATCTAGGACCACAAGAGTAGTCTAACTAGCAGCTATCACACAAGAGAAATCAAAATCTCAAAAGCGACATAATGCAATGCATTAACCCATTCCCACCTCGTGCATAGTGTGTCAAATTTAACCTTTCATATTCCACGGACCTCTGACGCTCTCGATACCAATCAGAGCTTTTGATCAGTCATGAACCGGAATGCTACTAAACAACCTCTAATAACTCTAGATTACACATTAATAATAAAATTTCGGCTGAACCTCCCTTGTAAAGTTAATTACATGAAGGTTCCAACACACAGAATAATCAAATATAATTAAACTTCCATTCCAATTCATCAAAAGATAATCAGAGACATGCTAAGAATCCATCAAAACTAGAGAGGTAAAAATTCCACTACTCCTCATTATTACATTTAATCCATAGCATAAAACAAAACATAATATTCTAAGATCAATCACTCTCTGAAGATCATTCATCTTTATTTAGTTCATGTGGTATGTGTGTGACTAGCGTCTACTTTCCCCATGCATGTCATTCTTGGCTCGGTACCTAAACAACAATAAAGCAAGAGTGAGTCCATAGACTCAGCAAGTACAATAAGAAACCATAGCAATAACACACATATAAAGGAGATCAACATTAGAACATCTCGAATGCAAATGCAATGCTCAAGGACTTTATCTTTAACTTTATGTGTGCATTACACGATGTCAGAGTATCGACGCATCGCCGCATACCCATGCTGTCTTGCGCGCACGCAGAGGACCAATTGCCGTTACTCGCAAGCAACGGGACCTCAAGCCCACACTCCACGAGTGAGGGGATCTCGGGCCCGTCACATTCATGACGGGGATCTCAAAGGGAAACATACTTGGTCACCACGTGACCAAGCCACAACATGATTTCTCTATGCAAATGCTTATCATGTAATCATCATCAAATTACCAAAAGACAACATCACTTAATCATAGTAAAGCATGAGCATCATTTGAGCAATAACCATACTTAAGCATTCATTAAGTATACCATCTTGCTATGCATCCATATAGCAAATAACACACAATTTAGCCAATCATTCAAACAACAATGCACTTGCCTCAACCGTGCGAAGGTGGATGTCGGGAATGAGGTACTGCTCCCGAAGCCAAACCCACACCTGGATAACAATTGAGACAAGCTAAGGCTACCATAAGGGTCTAATAACAAAATCATAAACACAACATGAGTACATCGTCCACTAAACGCAATCCCCAACGTTAAAGCTGGCTGTCAGATTTCTTTTCTAGAGAACAGCCCCCTTCGAAAAATCATAACTAAATGTACAGAAATCCAAATGGAGTGATCTTGGACAATCTGAAAAGGTTATTGAATTCCCCTTCTAAACCTAGTTGGTGAGGTTCTCTGATTCGGCCATTTACTAGCCCTACCAATCTAAACAACAGAGTATCAATTCTCGCGTCGGGTCTCTGGACAGCAACAATGAAACTATCATAACTTTCTCTACGTTCGTCCGAATTTCATGATCTTTAGTTTTCCTGAAAGCTGGAAGGATTATCTACAACTTTCGTTATACTGGGGTTCTCAGATTTCCACTTTAACCATCACTTTTAATTGGTTTTCTACAATCTGCCTAATTACTGACAGAGCAGTGGAACAGCAGTCTTAGAAAAATCATAACTCTCTAACCGTTAATCGGATTTGAGTGAACTTGGCGGCCACTGAAAGCTAAGACAATAACCCAACTTTTCCTAGGAGACCATAAACCCAGATTCTGCCTCTAACAGCGCGAGAACCCTCATCCAAAATTCTGGACAGCTTGCAATCTACTAAAAAGACAGGATCCGATATACCAAACATCAACCAAAACATCTAATACGGTTTGAGCAGCGAGGTATACCCAAGGTTACCCTTGAAGATCCGCAGCCAGACGTAGAAACCTCCCCGCGAAGTTGGCCTCCTTCCTTGCCTCTCTTCCTCCTCCTCCTATGGCCGGCAATGGAGCTCCAAGGCCGGCGGCGAGCACTCACCACGGCACGAAGATGGCGCAAGGGGAGAGGAGCCAGAGGTGGGCAGCCAAGGAGGTGGTGCGCAAGGGGAAGGGACGGGAGGAGGGGGCGGCCAAAGGGGGTGGGGAGCTCGGCTAGGGTTTGGGGAAAAGTGGTGCCTTCCCCTTGGCCGGCCACCTAAGGCTGTTGGGCGAGCCAGCCAGTTGGCGTAAGCGCGCGCTTTCACCCTGCTAGCTGCGAAAAATAAACTATTTCCTTTTGATCCTTTTACTAATACTGAGATGTCTCTCCCGAAACTCTTTCTCGAACTTCTCGAACTTTTGGGACATTACACGACTATTCGAATAGATTTAGTTCTCTACAAAGTTGTACAGCTTTACCCACACAATATGCATTCCTCTTAATGTCGGCCAATGCACTCTTCCTTAGTAGTGTGACCGAGGTAGCATAATGAGGCCGTTACAATGCCATGTCCTAACTATCGAACCGCCCGAGGAACAGAATCCCATGGTAGACTGTTGGTTGTCTGACCACAGGTGAACCCCGTTGTGTAAGTAAGTCGCGTTCAAACAAGAGATCCTTAAGAGCAAGTAAGAGAACGCTTAGCATGCCCCCACTAAATTGACAAGAAAACAATAGTAATAACAATAATTGTTAATCTAATTGTGTTTTGATAGCTAGCACACAACAAATTATTAAGCCAAGACTTCGCCATTATCCCAGCGTATGGTTGCACGTAAGACTTGATTCATCACACCACAGACTGATCCTTAAGTACCAAGATTGGGCTACACAAATCTGGGACAACCTTCCTTCATCACCCTATCTCCTGTCCAAGTCCAACAAACAACAACAACCCTCCCAACATGTCCATAATAACCAGATTCGAAGATTTGGACAGATTTCTCAAATTCAACATAATTCAATCCATATAATCCTCAAATTTCATCAAGATTTGATTCACTTTTAGCCGATGGACTAGCTCTATCAACCACTTTCGACTACAACTACTAGCATGGCTAAACATCGATCTATTCTACATCAGAAAATTCCCATACATACATACATATATATATATATATATATATCCTAGGCAATGCAACAATTAAGAAATTAACTACTTCTACCCATGAACATATTTTTCAAAATAGCATGCAATGGCGAGATTAAAATCCACACAAAACTTTTAAAATCAGTAGGAGCAACATGATTAAGAGGGGGTGCTCGCACCTTTGCTGGTACCACTTGTTCAACCTCAGGTTACACTCAAATTGATCTCATGAATATATCGATATCATCGAAAACATAACGAAAGACGATATTGCAATAAATATCAAATAAAGCCAAAATAAAAAAAATCTCAAAAATGCATGAAATTTATATAGTAGGTACATTATGATTTTAGATGAATTTAGGTGAAAGCATTATTCCATTTGGATTTAGTATGTGAAAGTTATAGCAGTTTGAATTTCAAATTTCTAGAAAATCCAATTTAATTTGATTCGGTTACTGTTCACCGAATTTAATTATTTGGTCAAAATTTGCATAGCAGTGGTGGGTACAAGGATCATGTAGATAAATAGAGTATATAATTATAAGACCAAAATTATTTGGTTCATCTCACTTGGAGTTTGTATGAATTAGTTATAAGTTTTCTAAGTTAATAGCATTTTTTAGTTCAAAAATAACTCAGTTTTGGATCACTTTACAAAAACTATATTTTCTGGTACAGAGATATGTTTGAAACCTATTTTAAAATAAAGTTTAGTTAAAATGAAAATTAACAAAATTTGTTTCACTGGATTTGGAGTTGGGATGATTTAGTTATACATTTTTGAAGTTAATGTAATTTTAGTGTGTAAATTAATCATTTTTGGATTTTCTAAAGCTTTTATTCCTTTTCTTACCGGCACTGCACTAGCTACAGTTGCTGACTGGTGGGGCCTGTGAATAGCGCGTTTTCTATTTAACCTTTCGATTTAAAACACGCACTGACATCTGGGGCCCATCCGTCAGTGGTCGTAGCGAGCTGCGGTCGTGGTCGTAGCGGTTGCGTGGTCATAGCGGCTACGCGGTCGTAGTGGTTGTGTGGTCGTAGTAACTGTGTGGTTGTAACGACTACGTGGTCGAAGCGCATGACAACGGGATTTCCTCGTCCCGCATGATTGCCCGGCGGCTCGCCGGCGCTACGCGCCCCAGCAGAGCCGACCAAGGCCAGGGATAGGTTCACAATAGCCATGTGCAACTTTTGTAGGTGGTCTCGATGACTGAGCCAGCCTGTACCGGCGGCTAGCCGAAGAGGAGCAACGGTGTTTATACGACTAACATGCATAAGCAAAAATAGCTCCGTAGCATTCATTCAAGCGGTGCCTTAGCATCAGTGAGGTCCAGTGAGGCTACATGAAGCTAGGAGAGAAGAGGTGATGATCGGAGCTAGCTCAACGCCGAAGATGTCCACAGTGGCGATAAGCTTCAACGCGGAGAGACCGACTGGAGCAAAATGAAGAGAGTGAATGGTCGGGATGTCTTAAATATCACATGAGAATGCTATAGGAGCAAGGAATTGAAGAATAGGTTACTGGGTCCAAGTGGGAGACGAAGAGGTGGTTCTTTGGCCGAAAAAGGTTCAATCCTCAAATACACGAACTCCTGTTGTGCATTACCCAAATAGAGTTAGGGCGTTTCAATGTCATGCCAAAAGACACAAGGTGACGCAAAAGATTGGAGTTAAAACCTACCGGAGATGAAGAAGACACGATGGTGTCTTTCGGGTGCGTGCTCTAGAGCTGAGAATGGCACCTAGATAGTTTGGGCACTACAAGCCAGGGCACGAGCCGAGGTTAGCAAAAATGGAAACGACATCGAGGAAGAACGAGAAGGGTAGCATTTTGTAACAGCCCTAAGTTAGGGTCTGTGTTTCAAATGTAAAATTATGAGGAGAAATAAAAACTTTTGATGCCTCATGGAATCATTTGAAAGTTTCTACATTTTTCCCTAGCAAATTCCATTTTCTAGAATCTATTCTTGTGAATGAAAGTTGTTGTCAACAAAATCCTTGACCTTAAACTTGTGATCATTCTCTAGGAATATTTTTCCTATCATCTTGATCATCCTAGTTACCTCTCTGAAAAATTTCACAATTTTTAGATTTTGTTTGCTAATTCAAAAGGCCAAGTCAAACTAGTTCAAAAGTCTGGTCAAACCTTAGGACAGCAGCTTGTGAATTTTCTTGGGAGAAATCTGGTGCATGAAAATTCCTGGAAAAATTACACAAGGTTGTCCTCTGTCCCTGTAAGCTTCCATAAAAATTTCGAAATTTTTGGAGCTCTGGAGCTACCTCTAAAAATTCTCCAAATTCTCTCAGCCTTTTAAAAATCCAATCTGTAAACACTATTCATCGAGTTCGAACCCGAGCCCGACTTAAACTCCGACCGGACCATTTTCGCTTCTGGTCCGACCGCACCACCTCGCCGAGTCGCTCTCTCTCTCTCTCGTTGTGGCCCGGTTCCTTGGCGGCACCCTCTCTCCACGCTGGCGCCGCGCGCGCTCTCTCCCGCGCGCCTCTCTCGCGCGCGCTTCACCCCCGGCGCATGCGTGCCGCCACGTCGTCACGCCGGTCACCTTGCCGCCTACCGCCTCCACCTCGCGCCTCCGCCCTCCTCTTCTTAAGCGCCGAGGCTCCACCTACCCGGTTTCTTTCTCTCCGCCGCCTTTCTTCTCCTTTGAGCTCCACAGCCGAGGCGTCGCGCGCGCCTCGGCGATCCGGCTACTCCGGTGGTCTCCGGCCAACCTCGGCCGCGTCACGCGTGCCTTGCACCACGTGGAGCTCAACCCTCCATCAATTCGGGTATTCATCACCGAGGAGCTGCACGGGCTTTCTTCTCCAACTCGGTCGAATCGCCTCCACCGCCGCCCGTCTTTTCCGGCGGCTCGGCTCAATTCTTCTCTCGGTGAGCATCGCTGGACTCCATCTTCTTTCCCCAACCACTCACTCGCTCTCGTGCTCCACGAGGACCCCTCACGGTGACCACCTCGCGCCGCGCGCAGCTCGTCGCCGGGCCATCTCGGCAGTCGCCTTAGCTCCGCGTCATCCCGGTGAGTTCCTGGTAACCCACTGATGCTCATGCGCACGCTAGTTTTTGCCCTCTTCCTCTCCGGCGCCGTCGCCCCTTTTCGTCTCCACTACCGGCCGCCGTGCCCTGTCGCCGCGCCGCCACCATGCTTCTCCGGCCACCCCGTGACCACCTTTAGCTTCAGTAGTCCACAAGCAACCCATTTCGGCCGTCACCTCTTGTAATACCCCGAGTTCCGTTTAGCGAGAGTTTAATCGAGGAAAAAGGTTTTCCAGTGTAGTTTCAGTTTTTGGGGGGGTTTAAAGTGGTGGGCCTTCGACCCAGAGTGCTTTGGCTGTTGGCTATCATCACCCAGAGAGTCACCATGGGCCTAAAGCCCATGCGCCCCACCCTTCAAACCCTAGTTTTGGCGGTCCCTTCTTCCTTTTCCCCGATTGCTCCCCTCATTGAAGCCTCCCTTTTTGTTCTGGTGGCGCCTCCGTAGCACCTCTTGGTGGCGCCTCCTGCTTCTTTGCTCCGGTGGCGACCCTCTCTCCCAGCCAGCTCTACCTCCATGACCCTCTCCTCCTCCTCCTTCTTGGTAGAGGTATCCACTCACATCCCTCGTTGTTGTTGAAGATTCGTTCTTGGTAGGCGTTGGTTATGGATTAAATCGATAGTCTTTGTGTTTAGAAACGATTGTTCTCTGTTGGGCTTTGCTTTTCGTGTAGATCAAGGCCGATTTAGGACCTGTGATCTCTTAGAAAGTTGTAGATTAGTTCTTCAGGTTTCGATAGCCTCTGAGTTCACTGAATCGAGTTATGGTTTGCAAGTTCTGATCATTTTTGTACCACCGTCCGAACGTCATTTATTTCTGGCATCGCTTTGGGCAATTTGAGCATTGATAAGGTCGAATCAGGAATCCTCCCTATTATGAGAATTGTAGCTTATTATCTTATATTTCACTAGCCGCCAAGAACACTTAATTCCGATTTGTGGATCGAAGTTATGATTGTTTCAATCTTGCTTCCCAGTCGGATGTAATTACTCCGTTGATTTGTCTTTTGAAATATGTTTATGTTAGTGTCAAATTCAGGGTCTCCACCCAACTAACTTGTTGCAGTAAATCTCGTAACCTTTCTAGAATGCCAAAGAACGCCCCAATTGGAGTGGTAGATCAAGAGTTACGCTTTCTTCTTTCTTTGTCCGTTTCTTGGGACAGATTACGTCTTCGAGTTGTTTGCTGTTAGTGTATCCTCATGGCTGATTTAGATTATCTCCCCAACTAAGTTTTCGTAGATACGGTTGTTAAGTTTCGCTAGGAGCGGGCTTACCTCGTTCGAGTCCCGAGTTAATAGTTATCGTCTTTTCCGTGCGCTGTCCGGTTTCACTTATGTGTGGGGTGGTTAGTTTTAGACTAAGACTATTAGTTAGCTTTTGGGTGTTTGGGAACGTTGTAGAACGTTAATGGATGGTCTGTTTTATGTTATTCTTATTTCGAATATATTTTGTGTAGGCGGGGAGGTTTCGGGTTTAGAGCACCGCCTTTGCCTCCAAACTCATCACATCGCGGAAGGCAAGTAATTGTGTGATGTTACTACCATTTAATTAGTTGTTCTTACTACTTGCAATCTATATGATTCTCGTATTTTGAAGTATTATGCCATGGTTGGTTGACTTACAAATGAGATGATAACAACAATTAATAATTGAATGTTTTACCTTGGATATCTTGCGTGTAGTCATGAGGTGGTTGCTTTATGTGCGAATGTGGATCATGGATATATTTTCCATAGTGGCTATGTGGTAGTAATAAAAGTTAATCTTGTTGGTGCTCTTATGGGGATGACACTTATGTGGTTTATGAGTATCATATCATTCATAACATATCATGACATTGCATTGTGGATGTCGTAGCTTATGGCCGGCCAGATGCAGTCTGACATCGTACATTGTCGTGTCGATGCACACTCTTACCTTGATGGGTAGGAGTGCGATGGAGCATGGCATGCATTTGCATTAAAATTGTGGATGGAGGAATTGCATACTTATGGCAATGTTTGAAATCTTATGAGGCAGGACTCATGTTAGTCCATGTGGTTTATTGTATGAGAAAGTGGAATGTGGTTGCGGTCATGCAATAATATAAATTATGATGTAGCTTGCTTGTTATTTGAATAACCTGTTAATCAATATACTTGCTGAGATTTTATCTCACCCTTGTTGTTTCTTTTCCCCTTTCAGGTGATTCTTAAGCATTCCTGGGATGGGTAGAGCGGCACTACAATTATACACACAATTCATCGAATTATGTTGTAATAAAGTTGAGAGGAAACTAGCCTAATGACTAGCTATTCGCGAGTGTTCTTTTGATTTAATGATGAATTTGTGGACTACTCTTGGATTAAATTGCTAGTAGTTGTTTTAATTTATTGAACTCTATCCGTTATTATTGTGTCCATTAGTTGTTTTGTCTTCCGCTTATGTTCAATTGTAGAGTGGTTAGTGGCATTCCAGGGTAATGTGGGTCTGGGTGTTCTGGTTGGTATCAGAGCCTAGGCTTTAGGTTCTAGGAGAAGTAAGAAAATTGACACACTTGCACATGTAGGATGGGGAAGGGTTTGCATATCTTGCATATACCTTGTTGAATTCTTTAATTTATTGCTTGTGCTTCACTTGTCTGAGATTAATGTTTTTGCTTGCTTGTGGGTTGCGGTGGCTGCAGGAATGCCACCTAAGGGTAGTGGTCGTGTTCGTCTTTGCTCTGGCAGTACAACCTAGCCGCGAGGAGAGGCGAGGATGCTCGGCCGGTGGTGTACCAAGAGGAGAGTTGTTGGTGTGATCGGGCCATGCGGCAAGAGTTGAGGGCTTTGAAAGCAGGCGGTGGCCTGGTGCGTGCCGCTCCGTACCGAGGTTGCGGCGGTGAAGCGATTAGCGGCATCTCACTTCGTGAGTGGGTAGGGTTGGTGGACGGCTTTGTGGCGGCCACTCCTGTTCGAGCCATTGGCCCTGTCCCATGTGGAGGACAAGATGGAAGCTTTTGAGGTAGTGGTTTCGATCGCGTGCGCTATGTGGCGCAATCTTGAAGGAGAGGCCCAGATCTGGTGGAAAGGAGTGCGATCTGCTCGCTTGCGGTGCACATGGACTCCCATCGTGGGCGAGTTCGTCCGTGATTTGAGAGCGATTCTATCCGAGACCTTCACGGACAAGATGAAAATTGACTTGGGCAAATATACACAAGACAAGCGATGCGTGGCGGAGTATGAGGTGGGCTTCAATCGGATAGTCGCCGTCCCACATGTGGCTCGGGGCGATGCGGAGAAGGCGAACAGTTTAAATCGGGGGCTTAGGCCTTCGATCGCCACTGCTGGGTGCCTTTCCGATCCAGATTTCCGTACCACAGTGGAGCGGGCCTTGGGGATCGAGATCGGCAGAGCATACACGGAGGATACTGCAAGGCCTGCGGAGGAGATCGACCTCGAGGTCATAGCGAGAGGAGGGGCCGTCTGGGGCCCTATGAATAGGAAGGCAAAGGGTCGTCGTCACCGGCCCTACAGTGGTAGTGCGGGCGAACCGGCTCTTTGGAGGAGCTCTGCGATGCAGTGCCACTCGAAGCTGGGACCGGGCTTGGTGTGCTTCGTTGTGGGGATCCGCACAAGCGGAGTGGATCGCTCTTGGAAGGCGATGTACTATCGTGGTCAAAACCACAAGGATGTGGTGTCTGAGCAGAATCCCAAGGAAGTGCGGTGGGAGTTAGCGCCTACACCTTGGCGGGATTCTCTGCGCCCGATGGCACGTCTGAGATGATGGTCGTGGCTCCTACCCCGCGATTCCTACCGCGGTCCCTACACCGCATTACTGCCGGCGCCTTGACACCTTCATCGGTCGTCTTGGCGCCCCACGGAGGATACTGGTTGTGACCTACTACTCCATCGACCCGGTACCTCGGTGGACACTGCGCAAACCTACCGAGTGGGAGATCCTTCTTCTTGACTGTCCTGCGGCATTCTCCATGCCGACCTCGGATGCGAGGATCATGGAGACATTGTGACAGTACCTTATCTGTTGACTCTTTCGATGTCTGCGTACTTTTTGATTAGGAGCCGATTTCTCTTTTGTCTCGGAGAATTTTGTTGAGTGAGCGGGGCTTTGGTGCGATTGATTGGGAGAGCGGTGGTTGTTAGTTCTCCTAGTGGGCTTATTTCCAGTTCCCGTGTTTGCCCTGGTTGTGTGGTGATTCTAGCAGATGAGGAGTTCGTGGTGAATTTGGTGGTTATACCTCTGGAGCCCTTCGATGTGATCCTTGGCATGGATTGGCTCCGCGCGGTATCAAGCTATTATTTCTTGTTTCTGGAAGACGGTCACCTTGCGTTCTCTGTCCGGGCATGAAGTCGTCTTCCAAGGGAGTGCTCGCGGTACTCTCTCTTGTTCTTTGTGCGATTGTTTCCTAATCGGCGGATCACGAAGTCGGGAGTTCTTTGTGGGCTTTGGTTGAGGTCACGAGGCTGCCTTGAGGTTAGAGAACATACCTGGTAGTGCGCAAGTGCCGGATGTTTTTCAGTGAGCTCCCGACTTGCCACTAGGCGGAGTCGATCTTCGCGTGAGCTTGTTAAGAGTGCACGGCCTATTTTAAGTCCCGTCTCGGATGGCACCAAGTTGGCGAGTGGAATTAAAGCGATTGGATGAACTATTAGCTAAGGGTTCATTAGGCCGAGCACGTCACCTTAGGTGCTCCGGTTACATTTGTGGGAAAGAAGGATGGCACCAAGAGGCTTTGTGTGGATTATCGAGCACTCAATCAAGTGACAATCAAGAACAAGTATCCTCGCCTCGTATTGAAGATCTCTTGATCGGTTGAGAGGTGCCAAAAATTTTTCCAAGATTGATTTGCGATCAGGTTACCATCAAGCTGCGGATCGGGAGGAGGATATAGAGAAGACAGACTTTTAGCACAAGGTATGGGCATTACAGATATGTCGTTATGTCTTTTGGGTGACTAATGCCCCTTTGTCTTTATAGAAGCTATGAGCAGGATGCTCCATGAGTACTGGATTCTTTTGTGGTGGTCTTCATCGCGACATCTGGTTTATTCAAAGCGGAGGAGGACCACGAGTTGCATCTCAACTTTGGTCCTAGATACTCTTGGAGGAATAAATACTATGCGAAGCTAAAGAAATGTGCTTTCAGGTTATCCGAAGTAGGATTTTTGGGTCATACCATTAGTCAGCACGGTATTACAGTGGATCCGAAGAATGTGGCAGCAGTGGTGCAGTGGCGGAGGCCAACCAATGTGTTAGAGATCCGGAGTTTCCTTGGTCTTGCGGGTACTACGGCGCTTTGTGCGAGACTTTTCTATCATTGCTAAACCAATGACCCGACTCACGCAAAGGGGTTCCTTTTGTGTGGGCGGGCGCTTTGTGGTGGGTTTGGACTTTGAAGAACAAGTGGTGAATGCACCTATCCTATCCTTGCCCGGGTGGCAAGCGCTTCCTGATGTACGGATGCTTCTCGGATTGGACTCGGATGTGTCTTTGATGCAAGAGGGCGAGTAATCGCTATGCTTCTAGACGAGCTTGAAGACTCATGAGCATAATTATCCCACTCATGATCTCGAGTTAGCGCAGATTGTGTTTGCTCACGAAGTCATGGAGGCATTACTTGTATGGGGAGCGGTGCGATATCTTCACGCGATCACAAGAGCCTTAAGTATATATTCACTCGTGAGAGATAAATTTGAGGCAACGGAGGTGGTTGGAGTTAATCAAAGATTATGCGACTATCGGTATCACCCTGGTAAGGCTAATGTGGTGGTGATGCCCTAAGCGGGACGAGGGTACCTCGGTAGCGTTGTCCTTGGTCTCGAGTTTGAG
Source organism: Ampelocalamus luodianensis (assembly GCA_036346255.1). Classification (NCBI taxonomy): domain Eukaryota; kingdom Viridiplantae; phylum Streptophyta; class Magnoliopsida; order Poales; family Poaceae; genus Ampelocalamus; species Ampelocalamus luodianensis. Next base: position 200,798 of record JAYEVH010000120.1, read on the forward strand.
AAGATGGGTATTTCTTTACGTCTTCTTGGATGCGCGGTAGAACACGAGATGATCATCGATCTGCCATTCCCGAGCGCGTTCGTGAAGCTCAACGACGATCGGCTCCTTTGGAGGTGTGGAAGAGGATCTCGGGGCGTTCAGAGACTTTAGTGTGGATGAACACAGTGCGGTTCGTTTCAAAGGCGGTGTGTGTACCCGTAAATCACGGTGAAGGATGATATTCTTCGTGAGGCTCACGGACCCCATATTCGGTACATCCGGAGAGACCAAGATGTATCGTGATCTGAAACAAATCTTTTGGTGGAAGCGGATGAGGTGGACATTGCTAATTATGTCATTTGCATGTGGCGTTTGTCAGCGTGTAAAGGCCGAGCACAAGCGTCCTGCTGGTTTGTTGCAGCCCTTGGAGTACCTAAGTGGAAGTGGGAGCATATCACTATGGACTTTGTGGTTGGGTTGCGCGCTGCCGAGGGCGAGATGCGGTATGGTCGTGGTGGGCGAGCTTACCAAGTCCGCACACTTCATTCCGATAAAAGCGACCAACACGGTGCGGGACCTAGCCCGTTGTACATCCGAGAGGTGGTGAGGCGCACGGTGTACCCAAGTCCATTGTTCGGCCGAGATGCCAAGTTCGTCTCTAAGTTCTAGCAGAGTCTTGGTGCGTTGGGCACGACATTTCCTCGATGACTTTTCACCCTCAAGCGGATGGTCGGTCGAGCGGACCATTCGGACTCGAGGACATGCTTGCTTGTGTACTATCGTGGAAGGCGGTTGGGAGGACCATCGGCTTTGGCGTAGTTCGCTTATAACAATAGTTATCGGCGAGTATCAAGATGGCTCCTTTGAGGCTTTGTATGGCCGGAGGTGTGTTCCCCTCTTTGTTGGGATGCGATGGGTGAGAGGTCGTTGCTTGGTAGGATCTTGTTCGTGACCGTGGAGAAAGTGCGGGAGGTTCGTCGAACTCGTTCATTGGCTGCTCGAGCCGACAAAAGAGTTATGCGGATGTTGGCGTCGGGAGTTGGAGTTTGCGGTGGGTAGCCTTGTGCTCCTTCGGGTGTCTCCAACCAAGGGTATTGTTCGTTTGGTACCACAGAAGCTTAGCCCGGTACATCGGTCCTTTTCGATGGTTGCTCGGGTGGGTAGTTTGGCTTATCGTTTGGGTTGCCAAACTCATTGAGTGGTGTGCACAATGTTTTCCATGTGTCTATCTTTGAGGAAATACTTGCGGGATCCCGAACACAAGATTGACTCGAGCAGTCACGAGTGGAGCAGGATCTCACTGTGGAGAGTCGGCCAGATTGTATCTTGGATACGTCGGAGCGGGTCTTGAGGAATAAGACCATCAAGTATGTGAAGGTCCTTTGGACGAATCAGTCTGAGAGAGAAGCTACGTCGGAGCTGGAGGATCATTTGCGAAAGAAGTACCCCGAGCTCTTCGAGGTGGTGAGTACTCGTAGTTTGGGTTGCTCTTTTCTTGTTGTTCTTTTCTTTGTGGTGCAAGAGTTGGATTCGGGCGAATCCTTTTAAGGTGGGTAGAATGTAATACCCGAGTTCCGTTTAGCGAGAGTTTAATCGAGGAAAAGGTTTTCAGTGTAGTTTCGATTTTTTTGGGGTTTAAAGTGGTGGGCCTTCGACCAGTTGCTTTGGCTGTTGGCCTATCATCGACCCAGGGGAGTCACCATGGGCCTAAAGCCCATGCGCCCCACCCCTTCAAACCCTAGTTTTGGCAGTCCCCTTCTTCCATTTCCCCGCCGCTCCCCTCATTCAAGCCGCCCCTTGTCGTTCTCGGTGGCGCCTCCTGCAAAGCACCTCTTGGTGGCGCCTCCTGTTGCTTTGCTCCACGGTGGCGCCTCTCCCCAGTAGCTCTACCTCCTAGCAGCCTCTCCTCCTCCTCCTTCTTGGTAGAGTATCCACCACATCCTGCTGTTGTTGAAGATTCGTTCTTGGTAGAGGTTGGTTATGGATTAAATCGATAGTCTTTGTGTTTAGAAACTGATTTACATTCTCTGTTGGGCTTTGCTTTCGTGTAGATCAAGGCGATTTAGGACCTGTGATCTCTTAGAAAGTTGTAGATTAGTTCTTCAAGTTTCGATAGCCTCTGAGTTCACTGAATCCGAGTTATGGTTTGCAAATTCTGATCATTTTGTACCACTGTCCAGAACGTCATTTATTTCTGGCAGTCGCTTATGGGCAATTTGAGCATTGATAAGGTCCGAATCAGGAATCCTCCTATTATGAGAATTGTAGCTTATTATCTTATCTTTCACTAGCCGCCAAGAACACTTAATTCCGATTTGTGGATCAGAAGTTATGATTGTTTCAATCTTGCTGCCTGAGTCGCAGAATTACTCCGTTGATTTGTCTTTTGAAATATGTTTATGTTAGTGTCAAATTCAGAGTCTCCTCCCAACTAACTTGTTGCAGTAAATCTCGTAACCTTTCTAGAATGCCAAAGAACGTCCCAATTGGAGTGGTAGATCAAGAGTTACGCTTTCTTCTTTTTGCTGTCCGTTTCTTCAGGACAGATTCGTCTTCGAGTTCATTTGCTGTTAGTGTATCCTCATGGCTGATTTAGATTATCTCCCCAACTAAGTTTTGCAGATACGGTTGTTAAGTTTCGCTAGGAACGGGCTTACCTCGCCCGAGTCCCGTGTTAATAGTTATCGTCTTTTTCGTGCATTGTCGGTTTCACTTATGTGGGGTGGTTAGTTTTAGACTAAGACTATTAGTTAGCTTTTGGGTGTTTGGAACGCGTTGTAGAACGTTAATGGATGGTCTGTTTTATGTTATTCTTATTTGAATATATTTTGTGTAGGCGGGAGGTTTCGGGTTTAGGAGCACGCCTTTGCCTCCAAACTCATCACATCGCGGAAGGCAAGTAATTGTAGTGATGTTACTACCCTTTAATTAGTTGTTCTTACTACTTGCAATCTATATGATTCTCGTATTTTGAAGTATTATGCCATGGTTGGTTGACTTACAAATGAGATGATAACGACAATTAATAATTGAATGTTTTACCTTGGATATCTTGCGTGTAGTCATGAGGTGGTTGCTTTATGTGCCGAATGTGGATCATGGATATATTTTCCATAGTGGCTATGTGGTAGTAATAAAAGTTAATATTGTTGGTGCTCTTATGGGGATGACACTTATGTGGTTTATGAGTATCATATCATTCATAACATATCATGACATTGCATTGTGGATGTCGCCGCTTATGGCGCGGCAGACTGAGTCTGAGATCGTACATTGTCAGTAGTAACGATGCACACTCTTACCTTGATGGGTAGGAGTGCAGTGGAGCATGGCATGCATTTGCATTAAAATTGTGGATGGAGGAATTGCATACTTATGGCAATGTTTGAAATCTTATGAGGCAGGACTCATGTTAGTCCATGTGGTTTATTGTATGAGAAAGTGGAATGTAGTTGCGGTCATGCAATAATATAAATTGTGATGTAGCTTGCTTGTTATTTGAATAACTCGTTAATCAATATACTTCTTTGAGATTTTATCTCACCCTTGTTGTTTCTTTTCTCCTTTCAGGTGATTCTTAAGCATTCCTGGGATGGGTAGAGCGGCACTACAATTATACACACAATTCATCGAATTATGCTGTAATAAAGTTGAGAGAAAACTAGCCTAATGACTAGCTATTCGCGAGTGTTCTTTTGATTTAATGATGAATTTGTGGACTACTCTTGGATTAAATTGCTAGTAGTTGTTTTAATTTATTGAACTCTATCAGTTATTATTGTGTCCATTAGTTGTTTTTGCTTCCGCTTATGTTCAATTGTAGAGTGGTTAGTGGCATTCCAGGGTAATGTGGGTCCTGGGGTGTTACACCTCTACCGCGCCACCACTCCTTCGCCGGCGACGAAGCCTGGTCCAGAGCCAGCCCGAGCCTCTCTGTTCTTCGGCTGTGTCTTCCTCTGTTTCACTGACAGTGGGGCCCACTCCCTTAAGCCAAGTATGTAGCTGCTAATCAATCTTAGGAATGTCTTTTAGTTCACTCTCATGCTTTAGCTTAGTTGAAATTTGAGGTTTGTAAGAAAGTTAGTACTCTGTAGTTTCTCTCTGTTGTCGTTTTTCTCTGTTGTCGGTAAACTGAAATTGGTATCATGCTCATGCTAATTAGGTCTTGATGGACTTGTTGAATCCCTTAAGAAGTAGTGTTTAGCAAGAAATTATTTTAGCTAGTGACTCTAGATTGCAAGGCTCTTGTTGACATGGATGATCAAAGAAGTAGATGATCAAGTTGTTTTGTTAGTAAACTCTTGGTTTGCTATTACGATGTAGTAAGGCTTGGGGTAGTAACATGCTGAAATTTGTTAGCCTTATGATATTATGGTGTGGTGCTTAGAAGTGTTAATAGCTGAATTTTATTCAAGCCCAAACTTAATTAGAAAATTCTTGAACATCTATTAGTTGGATAATTAGTTAGTCGGTGTTTCCATAGCAACTTGTAGGTCTAATCGATCTTATCTTAGAAGGTTGCATAGAATAGCTAGTTAATTAAAATATGGTGTTTTTTTGCTTAGTTAATAGATGTGCACTCAATCACCATCAAAGTCATCAAAAGAATAAAACATATAAGAGGATTGATTTGACGTTATGGTTATCATGAGCAATAAGTGTGTTTGGGAAGATCAATCGCGAAATCCTATCTATCGGTTAAATTGTTATTCCTTTTTGAATGATCTATTTTCGGTGTTATTTGATCTTTGCTTTTTTTTTTGAAATTTTGGTTGTTGTCGGCGTTATTTGTTCTTATTCATTGTTGTTGCTCGATCGATAGATTGCGGCGATTCGGTGCGTTGAGAGTGAACCTGCAACATGTTGATCTTTACGCGAGCAAACGGCCGGAGCAAGCGCTTTGATCATGTTAATCCCGGTATTTTAAAGTCTAATATTTTGTTTCAAATTTGTATGTATGCAAAGTGCTTTATTTGTGTTAAATTGATTAGTTAAATCGTGTATGCATATCCCGTAGGTGAAATATTGATCTCTACTACCGAGCCTAGGTTACTTGTTGTGATTAGAGTTAGTTGGATGAACTCTTATCACTTAGTAGATATGAGTTCATTTGCTTAGCCATGCTTAGCTACGGTAGAATCGGGCGATCATCGACTTAGTCGATGATCTTGATCATAAAATTATTATTGTTCTTATGTTCCAGCTTGTGCTATGTCTAATTGCAAAAACTAAAAATGAAAAAAAAACGATTTAGACTTGGGCACAATGGTAAGTTTTGGTGTGATCTGTTGGGTGTGACTGAAAAGGTGCCCGAGTCAACAAGGACCGAACATCTTGTTACACTAAACCAAGCATTTTAGCGTGCTAACCACACTAGAGTATATGGGACCTCTCTTGACCTAGTACTTTAGCGTGTATTGGCTCCGGGTCGCAGGAGGTCGCGGGAGGGATGGTGTTGGGAGCATGGTAGTTGTCCGAAAAGCTTTACCGCAAAGGTAGTTGTCTTTTCGGCTTTACCATGTAAGCGTATGGATTTCTATCCATCTGAGCTGCTCGTAGTTAATACACAATATTGGAAAAAGTCTCGTAGGACTTAGGCGTGTGGCATACCTTGGAGTGTGCTTTGGCTTAAAGGCGATGCGAAGTGTGGGTACAGTGGTACACCCCTGCAGGGTTAAAACTATTCGAATAGCCCGTCCTAGGTTATGGACACGCTTGGCAAGGTCTTTCAAGAGTTAGACTACAACCGTTTAAATTAAAACTTGATGGGTGGTACGAATGCGGGATTAGTGCTATTGTGTGGTGACTATTGGGATAGTCACTTCTAGGTTGTTTTATCTTTACTCTTTTGTTATTATTATCCTTACTGTTATTTCAATATTAAAAATGAATTGCAAACTTGCCTTCCAACGGTATTACATTATTGCAAATAAAGTTAGCTTTGTGCAAATGAAACATATGGCCTCCACCAGATAAGCCTGCATGTAGCATATGAATAGGTCTGCTAGTTCACACGTCAGTCTTGCGAGTACAAAAGCAATTTTTGTACTGGTACTTGCTTAATGTTTTGTTGCGGAGGAAGAAGGTGAGCCCCAAGGGCCTCACTTCTGTGAGTTGTGCTGCCGCTTGGTGTGGGACGACTAGGCTTGGCGGTCCTGTCAGTTGCCTTGTGGGTCGAAGGCACGCTGATTGGCTTTGTTTATAGCCATCTTATGGCTTTTTGTTTCATTGTCTATCTTGTTCATTTGTGTATCTTTTGGTCTGGATCGTACAGTACGTAATAATCTTACGTTGTTGTTTTACGCTAGTAGTGTGATGTTTGGACTCTATGTTTGGAATGGGGTTGATGCATAATTTTGTGGCGAGTGTGTATCTTGCTTCAGGAAGTATACATATCTCGAGACTTCGATTTATTTGATTTGTGATGCTAGGGCGAGTGGTTGGTTAAGCATTACAAGCCAAATAAATTGGGGTCCTCACACATTTGACTGAAGCTTACCCGAGAGGTGAACTCAAGCCAGCCTCCCTCTCCTCGGTCAAATAGAGGAGAAGTGGGGAAGAAGGAGGATGCCGAGAGGGTGTTATCCTCGGGGATTGATGGCAATGGAGGCGGTGTTAGCAGATGAAGCTCGGGGACAGGTCAAATTGGGCGGTGAATTGACGACGTGAGCATCGCTCACCGGCTCGGAGTAGAGCATCGCGTTCGCGTGGAGCTTACCTTCTGAGCGCGCCCCGCACAAGGTAGGAGAAAGGTCTGACGAGTGGGACCGCCTCATCAGTGACACAAAGTGGTGTGGATGCGAGTGTGGTTCGGTTAGTACCGCTAAGTGGTTTGGCATAGTCAAGTCGCTCGGGTCAGTGTTGCGTGAACCACACAATTTTGGTCGGACGACCCGATCGTGTGAGTCGGAGTCCGGTGTGGCGTGGTGCAGTTAGGGGGTTGGGTCCAGCCGAGTGGCTCGGGTCTGGTTTGAGTCCAAGGAATAGTGCAAGGTTTGACTAATTTTGATTGAAACTGATTCTAGTTTGACTGAGCTACCAAAAAATAGCAAATAAATTCCTAAAAATCTAAAATTAATGAGAGGGGTTTCTAGGAAGGTCTAGTATTCATAAAATTCTTAAACCCTACTGTTCATGATATATTTTGTATAATCTAAATTCAAACTTAAAATAGGTCTTTGGATTGAGTTTAATGTTTTTGAGGTTTGAATTCAATCCCAAAAATTTAGAAAAAATTATAATAATTCAGGATAATTAATATAGTATTTGAATAAATTTGTCCTAGAGGATGATCAAATCTTTTTATTATTGATTTCTTTTGAGAGTTACATTTTGAAGTGTATGTATAGTCTTTAAATGAGATTTTCTAAGTGCAATAATTATGATAATGCTTGAAAAACATGATGTATGCTCATGAGATGCATAATAACCCTGTTTATTAAATGAGGATGTGACACGGGCTGGCCTGGGCATGGCTGGTCCGATGGGCTATGGCTGACCCCGCGTAGGTCGTTTCAACCCGAAAAATTCAAAAAAATCACAAAAAATAAAATAAAATTAGGAAAATATATGAGAATTCAGAAATACATACGAAAATTGTAAAAAATAAGATAAACATATTAAAAAATATAATAGAGTGCTTTATTGATATTTAAAGGACTGCATCGTTAAAACCTTTGCCAAGTAAAAACTCAACAGAAGAAAACATTAGCAATGGAAAAAGAGTACAACCTATAGCTCTATATACATCCATGTTCTAAGTGTCATTGTCTAGGTATATATTTTTGAACACCTCTGATAACTCTAGATTTTTTAGAAAGTGTTGTGTTTGTGCATCCACTTATTCTCAGTCCTTCATAGTTAGAAGTATTTCTACTATCTCACTCATGAGATGCATTCTTCTCTCCTCCAATATTCTTCTAGAAAGACTGAAAGTAGACTTAGAGGAAACCCTTAAGACAAGAACAGTTAACACATCACGTGCAAGTATGGATAGCACGGGATATGTTAACTTATGGGTATGCCACCATTGCAAAATTTTGAAGCTTTTTTACTTGAAATCCATCATATCGCTATCCAAATAGCTGGATAGTTTAGAACTCCTTAGGTGAGAGGTTGGTCTTAGTTGAAAAGGTGCCGCTGTAGAACCCCTGGACATAGAGGAAGAACCTGCACCCCAGATCTTGCCCTACATATTTGTCTTGTTACCTGATGTGGGTGGTATTGGAGATCGTTGCAAGTGAACTCTCTTAAACTTATTTTCATACCTTTGAAAAACATCAGTAAATCTAAAATGAATATATACAAAATAGTTAGAATAATCTAGACCTGTAGCATCATTAAGAAGATCAAGAACATTAGCAAATCCTCGAATGTTAGCCCTAGGATCTAAAATAAATGCAAATGCATATAGTAAATGGATTTCTATCCAATATTCAGGTATTTTGTTTTCATAGCAATAGTAATCTCTTATAAAACTATGTTATTTTTCATACATTTTCAATTGAGTAGCAATCTGCAGAATAGTATGCACAATTATAGGAGATATTGGATAATACACAACAGACAAAACAACAGTGGCTTCATTAAAAAAATTCTAAAAACTGAAGTATTTTCTCAGTAATAAACCAATGTTGCTCAGTCAATAGTACACTCTCGCCAGCGCTTTGATAGTGCGTTTGAATAAAAAAGAAAATGTGCTTTTATATGGTAAAAGACTCTTAAGTATCAAGTAAGTAGAGTTCCATCTTACCGGTATGTCCAAACTAAGTTCTTATATGCTGCTATTCTTACGTTAGAATTATTCAAGAAAGATATCACATCGTGGAAAACTTTAATATACGAAGTCAACATCTTCAAACTGTATTTTACTATAAGGTTAATAATATGATAAGCGTATGTACTCAACATTGGAGTAAGAATATCCATTGCCCTAGAGTTTGAAGCGGCATTATCTAAAGTAATTGAGAATATTTTGTTTGTAAGACCAAAATCTTCCACGACTTTGATAATACAATCCGCAGTATTCTCACCTGTGTGTATTACATCAATTAATTTGAAACATATAATTCGTTTATCTATTTTCGAGTTGTCATTAATATAATGAGCAACTACACTAAGATAATCATCTATAGCCTGACCACTCCATATGCCCGAGGTCAAGGCCACTGAAAATGTGCACGTACTAAATAGGTTCTTTAATTTATCACGACGTTTATTATAGTACTTAACTAGATCCCTAGTTGTTGTCTATCTAGAAATGATAGAAATTCTAGAATTATGCACAGTCCTTATGTAAGTTTCGAAAGTTGTAAACTCCCCAAAGCCTAAAGGTAAATCCTCAGAAGCAATTAAATGACAAAGAGATTGATGGGCAACCTCATAATTGTAGTTCCATCTATGTACCGTACCATCAGGGTTGTACTGCAGATGTGTCTGCCTCATTGCCAATACTTGCTTAGACTTACATCTTGAAGATGTATAAGTAAGTGCCCCGTTCCACCCGAAGACTTTGCAGACAATTCATGATAATAAATTTTACAAGCAGCATATGATACCTAAACTCCTTGTGTGTCTTCCTTGGTTGTCTTGTTGAAATTCTCCCAGACTCCCGATGTACTCGTCCTGGACCTCTTTGCTCTGGTGGTTGCCGGCGAAGATGCTGTTGTAGAGCTTGATGACGGTACTACTCTTTGCCCTTTTGGTAATAACTCCAGTTGGTTTGAGGCAGCGACATTCTCCATGGATGCAATATCCTCCAGTGAAAGTCCGTAATCACCAAGAGTAAAGGTATTAGAATTTTTCATAACGAATACTGCAAAATCAAAACTTACAATATTATTTAATTTATTTCATCTTAGCAGAACAAAATAATAACAATAAAAATATACAAAAAATAGTATTATATCTATTTTGTTTACTTGTTGTTAGAATTTGAAATTTCCAAAATTTGACACATTTTTTTTTGAATTCTGCCAAATTATCTCACAAGGAATATAAGTTTGCACAACAGAATTTGTAAGAGGGATTGAGGAATGGATGGGTGTAGAATGAAGGAGGGCATGGCGTCTATTCATAGAAATTTTTTTGGAATTTGTTTGCTATTTTATATCTCTCAACGGCCAAAAAAACATTCAGATTTTTTTAAAAATATGAGCGTTAAATAGGTTAATCGAGCGGATGGCTATGCCGTCCCACCCAACCAAATGACCCCAATGGCCAAAGGATTCCCGTGTCATGCGTGCGAAAGCCACGACCACCGTGTCCAAACTGTGCTGGCATAGTGGCCGTGTTGGCCCGGTCCCCCGCCTCCCTGTTCCAATCCCCCGCGTAGTTGTGCCCTCTCCTGTGCCTCTTGATACGGGGGTGTTCGATTTTTACGACGTAGGATCTCCCTTTACGGATTGATATATGTGGCTAACTTGAAATCCCGTGAATTCTGATGAACGGAAACACACGATTGCTTGTCTCGATTACAGACTCCTATGTACCGAAATTCAACTAGCAACACGCTCTGGATCTCCGTCTTCTCACCACACCAAGGAAGACGACCTTGCTAGTCCGTGAGGAACAACAAGAACACTAGTAATTAGTATTTTGGTGGAACGAAAACTAGTCAGGTTTCTAACTCTCGTGGCAGCGCAAAGCATAAACCAAAGAGCAAGAAATTGCTTATATTCAAAATTAATGTTCAAGGGTTAGAGGAGGCGGTGGCAAAGGTTTTATAGCTATCCCAACTAGCCCCGAGACCACTAAACAAAAACCTAACCTAAACCGAAAGCAATACAAAGTGGCAAGCTGGTTGCCTTGGTTTGTGCGGCCATGAGATGGGCCCCACGTGGTGCTTGGCCCATGAGGGTGGCGCACAACTCCTTTGGCAACAGCCCAACACTCTTTACGGCCTAAGTATTCGTTTTCTGCCGTTTGAAGCTTTGGCATCGCCATCACCTCAAATCTGACCCAAAACGAATACTAAAGCCCAACACACATATAATATGTCTTAATATAGATACAAACCAACCCATGATACATGGAACTTGGCCAAAAACTCAAACGAGCTCAGAATTAAAAATTGGATACAATTGAGCTTCCGAAGCGTCATCTTCTCATCTTCATTCCAAAGCTTGAAAACTTGATTCCAATAACTTGGTGGCTTCTCCCACTGATATAAGTGAAGTGTCATCGTCTCGTCCTTTTGGACCCTCTCTTGGTGTGCCAGCCTCCCTCTCCTCCCACTTGGTTGCACCAAGTTCTTGCTCACCTAATAACCTGAGAATACACAAAGTGAAAGCATTAGGTAGCAAGCTGTCCTTATAAGTGAAATCAAAGAACTTAGGATCATATTCACCTATTTAGTGAGTTCCCTTGTTCTAGCTCTAGTGATTGGTCTCTTATACAATTCTTGCAAAGCTTCAGCCGTAGGACCAACACTAGTCTTGTCATTGTCAATGTTTGTGTGAATCTAATGATGAAGGTGATAATGATGTAGATGAAGCCTTCATGATAGTGATGTCCTCATCACCTTTGCTGCTCCACATCGGCCTCGCCACCTCCGCCTTTGCGCCAGTCCCGCCGCCTCCCAGGCGGCCTCGTCCTGCCGCCTCCCGCGCCTCGCCGCCTCCACCCCGCCTCCTCCTACTCCTTAGCACCGGCCACGCCCACTGCCTGGCCTCCTCCTCGGTCTCAGTGTCTCTGTTGCCGGGCCGACCCAATAGGCCGGGGTGCGGATCCAGACATAGCACGTGTATTTGTACGGTGCCAACCTGGTTCATAAACAGTACTGCCATACCATATCCTAACAGTACCATGGTCAAGCCGGCCCGGCCCGTATGGCCATCACTACCGCTGCCAAGCCCCGTACCAGGCAAACTGTCGCGGCGCTGCAGCCGCCCAGCTGTTTTCGGTCGGTTTCTCCGGAAGCAGCCAATCCAATTGCCTCTACCCCACGTTCCCAGTTCGCACTCCTTCCGTGCGCTCTCCTTTGCCTCCTTCCTTCCCTCCCCCCTCTCTCTCTTCGGCCACAAAGCACCATCCTAGGTGTCCTTGCCAAGGTTGGTGGTGCGAGCGCGAGGAGCTCCCCACACCTCCGGCCCTCGTTGGGGATCCGGACTTGTGTTTCTTGGTAAGCCCTAGCCTTGATCTGTCCAGCTTTTCCCTAATTCCGAATCAATCTTGAATCTTCCTGCGTGGTTCCACTCCGGTTCTTGCGTGCTCCCGTGCTTGGATTAGTGGTGAATTTGCTCTCTTTGTTCTAATTTAATCCTTTGGGTTCGGTTTTGGATTTGGACACGACCAATCTGGTAGTGATAGCTGCATGCTTCGTTATTTGTGTTTATCTTGATTTTCTTTGAGATTCCTGTTTGAATTTAGTGGTGAACCTAGAGATATTTTAGACCTAATTGTGATTGATGTCCAGGAAGAGGAATTGTTCGTCAGCTTTACGTGCAATGTTGTTGCTGATAGTTTGGGAGTTCTATTGCGTGTGTCATATCACTTATAGTGGTACGGAGTGCCGACGTCCGACGGCACATATGTAAACTACAAAATAGACGATGAAAATAATTTAGTGGGGCCTAATATGATCAATGAAAGGGATAGTTAGATCTTGTTTGGAGATGCCTCTTACATGTAGTTGTTCATAAATTGTATTGATAAATTCTGGGTATTTTTTGTGCTTCAAACTTATGGCTTCCCTTCCACAACTTAGGTATTCATGTTATAGTATGGCCGGGTGAATGTCATATTTAATTGGTGACCCTGTTTGTTTTGCCTAGCCTTGCGCACACCTCAAAGTTGTTATCTTATTGTGCCCTGCTTCATGAACCAAACAATTCAAATGTGCATGCCGTGCAGGAAAAATGATTCGAACTGAGTCAATATTGAGGATTGCCTCATAGCAAGGCACGCTAATGAGGTAACCGAGCAAACATGCCTGAAGTCTACATGCAGTGCTCAAATCCTATGGAAGAAAAACACCAGTTATTTCTCCTTCCCTTTCTATCCGATCCCATCTGATGCGCACCAGCCCGTGAGCCAATGCACCGACTTGCCGATCGCACGGCGTAGGATCAAGAACGGTACTTTGGGGAATTTGTAACCCAACGACGAGGAAGCCAACCGTAGCCTGCTATCCGAGACAATCGTTAGTCCACAAATCTAAATACTAACTCACACAACTACGCTCGATGGTGTAGAAGCACAAGCTAGGTGCAATTCACGGGGAATCACAAGAACACGGGAAGCAAGAACACTCTCATTGTTCTTAATAGATGAATATCAAAAGTAGTAAAACTGAAAAACCCCCCTCCCCTGGGACGCAGCCCCTTATAGCATGTCTCTCCGTCCTCCAGAACATGGCCACAACAAGAATAGATGGCAACAAAATAAAAGAAAAGAAAAGAAAGGAAAACTGCAGCCAAATACTTGGAGGGCTTTCCTTCTTGGACTTGGTCTCCTGATTCAAGCCGCACAATACATGGCTGATTTGCATGCATGCAAATTCTCTCTTTATTCTTTCTCCCCTCTCTCTAAACCAACCGTCCAACTCCTTTGTGCAGATTTTTGCATGCATGCGTGAGAGAGAACAAGTAGTGCAGCACTTGGACTTGGGGCATGCATGCATGAGAGAGAAAAATGGGTAGCCTTTCTTTTCCTTGCGCATGTAGCAGACCTTTTCATTTGTTTCGGCCATGTGGAGCATGCTAGCTAGCTCCTTTCGAGGTGATAGGCCTTTCTTGGTCCATGGCAAACACCTTGGCCGAATCCATCTTGGGCTGGTTTAAACGCATGCAAATAAGTGTATCGCAGCTCTTCTTTTCTTCGCTAAAGTTTTCATGCATTGGCTCCTCGCCCATGTACCTAAGTAACACCAAAGAAGAACACATGGGTAGCACTGCTAAATCATTTAAATCCAAAATTAAACTCAAGTTAGCTTTAACCTGTGATTGGATTTGTTTAGCGCGGCTGCGAGTAATTGGATTATACTTTCTCCTTTGGTTCAGCCGAACTAGAATCACCATGTGTATGCATAGATGTTGTTTGTGTAGGTGTATATATGCATGGGATGTCCACATCACCTTCCTATCCAAATGTTTTCCACCATCCAACTATTAGTTCCCTTTTACACCAGTTAATGTGACATGTCCTATAATCGGCAATTAACCAGAAATATTACAATCAAGCGTTCAGTCTATTTGTTTTATGTGCAGTGCCTTGTGCTTTGGTTTATGACTTGCACATAGTTATTTTGTTATGTTACACTATACTCATTCACATATAATTAACTTCTTTATATTACCTTAAACAGACAGGGATGAAAAGCAGCATGCTTTGGAAGTACTGATCCATTGGGTTGAAGGGCTCGAATATGGTAAATTCCTATTCTACCTTTCTATAAGAATTCGCTAATCTTGCTCAACCTTCTTTTCATTACTTCATCCGGAAGAATTGGCCATGTCAAGTGGCAAAAGAAGTATTTTTTGGTTGCAGGAAACATCAAGTTTATCTTAATGTAGACTTGTTAATGGACTTCTGTCATATAATGAATTGTACAACTAGAATGCCTTTACTACAGTAGTTGAAATTATTAAAAGATTTTCTAACGGCTGTTTTTTATAATAACTTAAGATTTTGGGTCTGAGTTATTGTGACCACATTTCTGAAGTGTTCCTTGTGCATAGCTAGTTATCATTTTCTTTTCCTTCATTTTGGTCCCTCTTTTTTATCTCCAAATATTGTATTGGCGTCTGGCGATGTTAATTCTGTACGTCATTCATGACTCTGAAACTTTATTTCCTAATTACATAACTTCTGACACTACATTTCACAATGGATCTTGCCCCCAAAAGTCATCTTCATAAGAACCAAATATTGTTCTATGCTATAAATCTAAGTAACCTAACTAGCTTAGGAATGTTATGCCAAAATGAGTTAGTCTGCCTGTTTAGTCAAATAGCAAAAGTGGGTTAAGGCCCAACAAGCCCTTGCTAATTTGGTCTTTTCTCTCTCTAAAACTTGCTATTAATATTTATCAAAGTTTTAAATCGTGATTTTCGTGGCGTGGTCCGGCAAAAAGCTATAGCAGGCAGCTAGCGCTAGCCATTGAGGAAGCTATGCTACATAGATGTTTTTTTTAAAGTATTTAAATAATATTCAGTGTTGTCAAAAACTAAAAAAATCCTGTCAAAACAGAATTATGAGTTATGACTATCTTAAACCTAGAAATTTAATATAGTAATATCCTAATCCTAAAGTTTGGGTCAAGCATTATATACTAAGCACCATTTATATTAAATATGAACACAATAATATCATTGTTTGATTTAATAAATTAGAAAATTGAAAAAAGTAATCCAATACAACAATAAAAAAGTTCATGGGTTTGTACATGTAGTCAGCTAAAATTCCTGTTTTAGTTGAAAATAATTCATTTTTTCAAACTTGATATAAATATAACCATCCTCTAGACATGGCCCGATATAAAAAAGTAAGAAGGGAAAAATACTTAAGATGTCAGATAGCGGTCAGCTATTACTGCTATAGTGGTAATAGTGGCCTATTTCGCAGCAAATTTGGGCATAACGTTGCGTTTAAGGTCTCAAAAAGCTATAGCACTAGCTATTTAGAACATTGATATTTATGAACAATTAGGGTATCAATTGCATTTGTTGATTCAAGAACAAGAACATTGGTCTTATTTTCTCTGTTTTTCTGTAGAAATGGATGAAAAAGCAGACATTGTTGAAGTATTAACTCATCAGTGGAAGAACTCCAGCGAGTACTCACATCTGTGACATACAAGATTGTCATTCATTAACTGTTCACTGATTAATCCTATCAGACTGCTTGTTTGCCGTGTTAATCATAGTTCTCAGTAGACAAACTCTTCAGCCTGCAGTCTGCAGATAAGTTTTGCTACAGTGGTTTCTCTGTGCAAGTAGTTCGGTTCAGGAGCCTCAACTACCCCATTTGGAATGGAGAAATTCCAAAGGAATTTATGAGAAATTGTTTTGATTCCTGCAAAATTTCTGCATTCCAAACATGCCCTAAGGTGTAGCAATCATTACTACAAGATATTAAATGTAAAAGTAGCTAGCCTGCTGGATTTCCATTGTTTTTATGCATGTTCAGTTATAACTTATCAAGAATTATTTTCTCACATATTTGAGTAGATATAATCTTTGAAGATGCGCTGATATTCATTTCTTTAACTATATTGCTCTAATGCAAAATTCAAGGGTGACGGCCTTTGGTATGTATGCTATTCAATTTGGGAAAAAGAGCACGAAACAGCTGCCTAAGTCCTTGGCTAATTTCATTACACTGTTTCCGATAGATATGTTATGATTTTTGAGAAGACTGCCATTGTATAGTTCTAGACTTCTAGTTGGATATAGCAGTATATTAGTATGCAGCAAAGTTGCTTCCTTTGGATATTGTGTTTAGGTCTCATTTTCAGGGGAGAAGGATAACATGTTGGAAATTGGTGGCATATGTTACTAGCCATCAGAGCTTGTAATGGAAGATGAATATGCCTATTTTCTCATACTTCAAACTTTCGCTTTGTTGAGCAGAAGGAACATTGTCTTCTGTTTTCTCAAAGCTGCTCATACGGACTAGTTTTTTAAAGAATAGTTCTTTGTTCCATTTTCCTATTTTCTTTTGGCATAGGTGTGCGGTTTGATTGATAGATTCTTGGTTTAGCAGAACGTGATGAACTCAGGAAAGATATTGAGCAATTATGTATGCAACAAGCTGGGCCCGGCTATATTTCTGTTGCAACTCGAATGCTTTCTCAGAGGTTCTTCCATACCTTCTATTATTGTTTCACTGATCACTGTAGCGAAAGCAAAGCAATATTTTTTTTTGTAACTATTCAGGGCAGCAGCTCTGGAGCAGGATATCGAGAACCTTCAGAAGAAGTTAGGTGGATGCTTAAGAGAAAACCAAAATTTGCAAGAGGAGCTTGCTGAGGCTTATCGAGTTAAGGTGTGTTCCTTATCCTCTCTCTCTCTAGTCTCTATTACTGTTTATATTTGCCTTTTTTTTTTTGTCTTTTCATGCTCGTGTTATTTAAATTTCAGAGCCAGCTTGCTGATTTACATGGTGCTGAGCTATCAAAGGTTTCTTACTTTGACTTATACAACTGCCTATTTTGTTTTTTTTTTAAATGTTGTGGCTTTTGCTACCATTTTTTTTCTGAGAACGCGCAAAAGAATTGCGCGTCATTCCATTAAGTAGGAACATAACAGAGTACAATTACAAGTGAATCCAGGGGGTTGAAGGCCACCCCCAGCAGAACAAAGGAAAAAAAAACAGTCTAGGGCTGAGTGACCGGCAATACAGGGGGCGGGGGCGGTAAGGGTACTACTCCGGATGTGCGAGTGCAAACAGTGAGCTCCCGCCATGCGCCAATGGCCGAACTCATCGGTGATACATTGCAGCAGTAGATGGATTGGTGTAGAATCCTGTTTAAACACTCTTTTATTACGCTCCTTCCAAATCATCCAAGAGACGAGGGTGATGCAGGAATCAAGCATCATTACCTACAAGCAAGCAGTATAGGAAATGGTCATTTTGTTATTTTAATGGGTGAAGTTGAGCTTGAAGATGGAATTGCTATTTTCTGCAACTGGAGTTTTGTCATTCAAATTTAGTGCATGACATGATCCACCACTTAGTTTCAGTCACTTCCTTTAATACCACTGAAATTTGAAAGTTGAAACTATTGACCCCATATGCCAATGTTGACCATTATTTTTCTAAAATGACCAAAATACCATTGTCAGACATTTCACAAGCAAAATCATATATTTTTTTTTCTGAAAGCGGTATTGAAAAACTTAAAATTTTAAATATTGAATTCTTTATTAGAAAAAACTTAATTGTGAAAAAAAATTATATCCACATTTGAAGTTTTTAAGTTTTAGACTTTAGAGTTTCAGTGTTTTATTTTTCAGGTTTCCAAATACCTTCTTTGTTAGAAAAAAACTTAATTGTGAAAAAAAATTATATCCACATTTGAAGTTTTTAAGTTTTAGAGTCAGTGTTTTATTTTTCAGGTTTCCAAATACCTAAAGTATACAAAATTTGGAACAAAACATATCCACATTTGAGATTTTTAAGCTTATAATTTCAAGTTGCTAAATACAGAAAGTATACAAATTATTCATGAACTTCAAATATTTCAGGGTGTTTTGTCACTATTGAAACATATGACGAGGTCAATGATAAAAAATGGAATAATGGCCTAATAATTATAAATTTTGGTGGTATCTAAGGAAGTGTCTAAAAGTCAGTGGTCAAACCACCAGGAACATGCACAAATTAACAAGAATCGGGGGTAGATTAAGAATTTGAGTAAGGGGGAGATTGGGGAAATAGCAGAAGAGAAGAGAAGTAAAAAAATGAAGAACATGTAGAAAGGAATTGTTCTTTTCATTTTCAGGTTCCTGCGTTAGCACGGTGCAACCTATGCTTTAGGATGGTACAATCCAGGTTTTAAACCTTTAGCACTGTACAAACTAAGTCAACTGGTCAGACTTAACATGCTGGAAATCAGCCAAACCACAGCTGACACATCCTATACTCACTTATAACTTGACCCCACATGTCATAGACAGTGCACAAGTAATTCATCAACTAATCCCAATGGACCCAGACACAAATTTCAGTGGTATATATAAGAAATCTTCTCCTTTTCATATACATGCATTCAAAACCCAAGAATAGTTGTAGAAAAGGTTGTCAAGATTATGATCCTATGATCCTACGGAGCCGACATGATATGGATTGGTGTATGGACCAGAATTCCATAGAATAGTGATCCTAAATGTAGGATCATGTAGGATTGTGCTCACGATCGGGGTAGGATCATGATCCTAACTACGAACTATACCAGTGTATATTTGATATTACCTATTGCTAATTATATTAGTTTAATTTCCTTTCTTTTTGCTCTTTACATGTTGTTCTAAGGTAAAAATATTGCCATTCACATATTAGACTGTTAAACGATTAATTTATACAAAATGAGCTAAATAAATGCTCGAAAAATAAGTTTAATTGAGTGTGATGTGAATAAGTGCACCCACATTTACAAAATTTAATTAAATAGTTCAAAAATTATAGTGTACATTGTTAGGAATAGACTTCATATATTGCCAAGGGCTAATGGGCCAATATATAGATACATAGAAGTAGCCAATATGCAGAAAACACCTGAAACTAGGGAAGAATAACACAGTCTATATATATATGTATCTAACACCCCCCACCTCCCCCCCCCCCCCGTCCACTATGCGCAGATCAGTGAGACAAGCATGAGCAAGGTCTTGAATGTACTTCTCCTGAGAGAGGTAGTAGCCATCAGGTGTAGAAGTGACCTCAATCCCAAGAAGGTAGCGAAGTGGACCCATGTCAAACATCAAGAACTTGTCACTAAGACGCTTCTTCACAAAAGTGATGTACTGAGGATTATCACCAGCGATGAGCCGATGATCATATTATCAATATACAGAAGAAGAAGAGTCCGACCACGAGGAGAGATGTGAACAAAGAGAGCAGGGTCATGGCCACTGGCGTTGAAATCGGCCTCAGTGACAACAGAGAAGCGCTCAAACCAGGCTCGAGGAGCTTGCCTGAGCCCGTAGAGAGAGTGACGAAGATGACACACCATACCATCAGGGGATAGAATACCTAGGAGGCGGCTGCATGTAGACCTCAAGCAGCTCGCCATTGAGGAAGGTATTCTTGACGTCCAGCTGAGAAATGGACCAGCGGCGAAGCAAGCGCGGTAAGGGTGCGAGCGGTGGTCATGTGAGCAACAGGCCCAAAAGTCTTGTCGTAGTCACGGCCATGCTCCTGCTGAAAACCACGGGTACAAGACGAGCCTTGTAGCGCTCAAGAGAGCCATCGGGCGAGTCTTAATCTTGAATATCCACTTGCATGTGATCGGAGTAACACGGCGGTGTAGAGAACAAGATCCCAAGTCCCGCGTGCGCTCGAGCGACAATCTCTCGACCATCGCCGCCGCCACTCGATGGGCGGTAGCCTCACGAAGTCGTAGGCTCAACAAGGCGTGGCCGCAAGGTCATGCTTTCGGGAGGCACGATGGTCAAAGCGACCACGAAGATCATACAGGAGGAGAGGCTGGAGGCGGGCAGAGCAAGGGCGAGGTAGTGAAGGGAGTAGAAGGCTCAACTGGAGGATAAGGAGACCGTGGAAGGCGAGAGTAGTGCAGCGGAAAAGGGGAGATCTCAACAGAAGAGCTGGTAGGAACCTCCGAATGAGGTGAGGAAACTAGAGGAGATGGGAGAGATGGTGGTGAAGGAGATTGTGGTGGAGGAGACGGTGGGGACTGAGACGAAGAAGACAAGGTTGGTAAGACACGAACTGGAGGAGGCGAAGTGTCAGGAAAAGTCAAAAAGGAGGGCGACTCAGAGGAAGCCGAGCTGGTGGCAGAGGAACAAGGATAGTAAGGACAAGACTCATCAAAAGTGACATCTCGAGAGATCCTCTTTCGTTGAGCAACAGAATCATAGCAACGATAACCCTTATGCTCAGAGCTGTAGCCAAGAAAAACGCACTTGATTGACTGAGCAGTCAGCTTGGTGCGCTCACGAGGTGGAAGAAGCACGTGGCGGATACTGGCCAAAACAACGAAGGTGATTATCTTGGGGTGCAAACTCGTGAGGCGCTCAAAAAGGGTGCATCCTTGAGAGCGAGAAGAGGGCTCTGGATTGATAAGAAGGGTCTTGGTAGAGCTTGACCCAAAATGAGGTGGGGGCATGAGAAGCATGAGAAAGACGAGTGTCTTAAGAAGATGATGGTGCTTACGCTTAGCGACACCATTCGAGCATGAGCACTAGGACAAGAATGCGAGGAGAGTGCCACCTCCGTAAAGAACACGGAAGTGAAGTGGAGAGATATTCACCGTTGAATTTGCACGAAAAATACGAATGATCGACTCAAGTGAGTCACGAACCATAGTGGTAAATTCTTTGGTAAATGGAAAGAACACGATTGCGAAGATATAGGATAGAGCCAAGTGTATTTGAATAATCATCAATAAAGATCACATAATAGGTATGACCCACCGAAGTGAAGGAGCCGGTCCTCAAACATCGAGTGAATCAAATCAAAGGATCTTGCGACTCGGAATCACTAGAGGATAAGGAGTTGCATTTTGCGCTAAGCTTGCAACCCGCACAACGTTACAACGATGTGTCAGAAATAGAACCTAGAACACCACTCCATGGTAATCAAGGTGTCGCTTATGCGACGCCTAATGATAAGCGCGGCCCCGAGGCTAAGCGTCTCCCAGCTTTGCCGCCGCTCGTCGCCTTGCCATCGCCCCGTCGCCGTGGCGGTGTTGGAGAGCAGATCCGAGGGGAGGCGGAGCGAAGGAGGCCCGCGCGCGGATCCGGCGAGAAGACCAGAGGCGGCGTCGGGGAGCCGGAGCCGGGCAAGAGGGGGGAGCCAGGGGAGGCCTCCCCCTCCCTCCCAGGCTCCCCTCGGAGGGGAGCTCTCTCGGCGAGGCTCTGCGCCGTCGGGGTAGGGAAGGGGAGGAGGACGGGAAGGGCAAGGATCTACGCCGTCGTCGGGGTAGGGAAGGGGAGGACGACGGGAGAGAAGAGGATGCGCCGTCGGGCATGCGAAAGAGAGGAGAATCTCACTCGTGTTAGTCTTCAGGCTTTGATATCTAGAGGGTTGAGGTCCTCATGCGTGCACAGCTTGGGCTTGGCCGGAATGCGTGATGGGCTGCTGAACTTGAGGTTAGTTTTTTCTTTTTCTTTTTTTGCTTTCTCTTCTCTTTTGTTCTGCTCTTCTTCTACACTCTTCTGCTCTTCTTCCACACCTCCGGATCTTCCTCCGCTCGTAGCGCCTTAAGAGTGTGTAAGGCGTCGCCTCGCCTCGCGCCTTAGCGCTTAGAAGGTGTGAGGGGGTGGGTCGCCTCGCCTTGCCTTACTGCCTTAATAACCATGCACCACTCCCTACTCGTGACGAAAGGCGAGAACCACCAATGTGACCTAACCGATAGTGCCACTAGACAAAAGTGGTGTGGAAGAAGCGGTTTGAAGCCAAAGCGGTGGTATCTTGGTGACGGGTTGGTGGAGTTAGCGAGAAGGAAGATGCAACGATCGAGCTCCCAAAGACGCGAGAATCATGGCGTCTAGGACGATCCCAACTAGAATCCGTCACGGCGATTCGAACACAACAAGAGTTAGAATCAAGAGTGATCGATAGCCACGATCGATGATCGACCGGTGACATAAGTTGTATGGTAAGACCGGGAACATGAGATAAATAGGAACACGAAAAGGCGAAGTGGAAAGAATGCATCTTCACCAGCGGGAAGAGATGTGCCATCCGTGTCCTGAGCTGTGAGAGGAAGATCGGGTGGTCTCACAAGTATAAGATGAGTGGAGTCCGTGTCATGTGGAAAGAGGCATCGGAATCCAGAATCCAAAGAGATATTATACCTGAAGGAGGAGGTGATGGTGCGAGACGTAAGACCTAGCGGAACACGGTGCTAGAAGCGAAGCGACAAGCGTCGAGCGGCGTATCTCCTGGTGCGTCTGCTCCAAGGAACTCTGGCGTGAACCTGACTGGGAGGATTCAGCTCCCCCCTCGAAGTGCGGCTCCTATGGCGAGCCTTCGCTGGCGGCGATCTTTGGGCGGTGTCGAGGCGGCCACGATAGTCGCGATGATGGCCGATGGGAAGCGGCGGCGGGGCCACGAGGCGGGCGATCGTGGCACGATGCTAGGGTGTGAACAGCCAAGATCGAAGAGGGCTGCTGTAGAATACCTGCCGTGCGAAGACAAGCCTCAGCCCGAATAGCAGCGAGAGCCTCCAATATGGAGGGAAGGGGCTGTCTCATCAGCAATTGAGAGCGAGCCACCATACCGGATGGCGGGTGAGGAACTTCGCGAGGCGGCGAGTCTCAAGTGAGCTCGCCGACGAACACGGCAAGTGTAGGACCGATGAACATCCGCCCCAGAGAGTTGAGTCGACGCCAAACGCGACCAACCTCACGGTAGAAGGCGTCCACGGTGGCGTCCTGCTGCTCGAGAGACTACTCCCGAAGAGCGGAAAGGTACAAGGCTTTGCTCTTCGGCTCGTAGTGGGCACGAAGATGATCCCAAATCTCCTTGGCCATAGACAACCCAAGCACATCGGACCCGTGCTCGGGCTCAACGCTGGCCACCACGATGGCAGAGGCTCTAGCACCCCCATCGTTCCATACCTCGTAGGCGTGGAGCTGTGTCTAGTACTCGAGTGCGTCCTCAAAAGCGGCAACCGCAGCCCGCTGAACATCCTCAGTAGCATCAGCAGGGAAAACGGGCTCAGTTGGCGGGACGGGGCGGGGCGGGCAAGGCCGCTCGCCGGTGAGGTAGACCCATAGGCGATGTCCCCACAGGTTAATCCTCGTGTGCTGGACAAACTCGCGGTAGTTGACGCCGTTGAAGGTGGCCGTTCGCCGGGCAGAGGCGGTACCCGTGCTCGAGGTTCCGAAGGGTGCCATCGTGTGGGATGGCGCTAATCCTCGAACCGAAGTCGCGAATGTGCCGATCTCCGCGAGATGAAGCGAAGGTCTCCGGGACGAGTAAGAGCGATAGCCCGCCGGCCGCGAAGCCCAAGGCAGCGAGCGCCTTCAGCGAGGGCGAAATGGGAGGAGCCCGCAACACAAAGCGAGACCAGCGAGCGGGCAGGGCGAAGAACTTGCAGCGGGAGTTGAAGCGAGCACACCTGCAATGAGGCGGAGCGAGCTACGATCTTGGGAGCAAAGCCACAACGCAAAGAGTAGGGCGGAGTAGTAAAGCGCGATGCGCGGGAGGATGTTAGTCATTTGGACTCTTACTATTGGTGATAGCAAGATCCTTACTCTCGGAGAGGATGACACTTGGAGATGGGGCAATTTTCTCTTGTATATTTCTCTTCACAATGCCATGCCAACCTCGAGGGGTTGGGGATACATATTTATAGGGCTAAAGCATCAAGCATATGCCAGCATATGTCGAGCATATGCCAAGCATATGCTAGTCTAGGATGCTCTTCATCCTAGATGCTCTGTCCTCTATGTCCTCTAAGATGCTAAAGCAAAGATCTTTGTCCTAGATGCTAGTCAAAAGCTAGTCTAAGATGCTAAAGCAAAAGCAAAGCTAGTCTAAGATGCTAAAGCAAAAGCAAAAGAAGCCGACACACAAAAAGCCGAACAGAGACTTATCCATCAATCTCCCTAAGTCTTGTGTGTCTCCTTGTGAGGAATCTGAGCCATCCCGATCCTGGCGCGAAGATGACGGAGCCGACCCCTTGATTTCCACGCGGGCGCTCCAACTTGACGGAGCCTCGGACGCTAGAGTCAAGCTCGGAAGAACTCCCGTCAACCGGTCATGTCGCTGTTTAACCGCTTCGCGAGGAGACGTGTGCTTTGGCTCGTCAAGGTGGAGAGAGCCGCGTGCGGCGCCGCCGAGGTAGTTCAATGCTCGCCGAGCGATGAATGCAGCCGGTGCTCCTCCTCTCACTTTGTCGGCGTGGGCTGGCCGCGTCGTGGTATCGACAATCCAACTCGCCCAATGACCAAGCTTGCGCGATTGTAGCAAGAGTCGCCTGCGTCACGCTCTTGCTTGCCGACGCCATACTCGGGCGCCCACGGTCATCACCCTCAGACGCCTCGTGCCCATGCTCGGCGTCTTTGCGGCTTCGTCGCGCTTATCACGCATGCGACGCACTGGTCGTGGAAGAAGACTCCTTTTTCTTCGTCACCTTGGTCGCGACCACTCCTCCCGAGCGAGGAGGAGCTTCCGCCAATGGTGACGGTCCCGAGAGAGGCGTGGCTCATCAGCGTTGGCGACCAGGCGACCTATTGCCTCCTCGATCGACATCGTGGAGAGGTCCAGAGACCGATCGACCGAGCCATCCGCTTGTACTTCTCTGGACGCAGCGGCGAAAGAGCTTCTCGACGAGCTCTCTCCTCCGTAGGTGTAAATCGCCGAATCGTACCAACCTGCAGCAGAGTGTTGAGACGGAGCAAAGTCATCAACGCCTCACTCGCTTGAAAGCGGGGTCTCCTTTCGCGGGCGAAGTACGCGGTGTGGACTTGCGGGCGCGGCCGGCCGGCGCGCGCGCGCAGGCGATGGCATCCCAAGCCTCTTGGCGATCGCTTGTTGAGAGCGAAGCGCATCTCGGCGGATCGCAGCGATGGAGGCATCGGCGCCGTCGATCCTCGTCGAGTCGACGTCGCCCGTCGGATCGCCTCCCGCATGTGCCGCACCGAGCTCGCGCTTCATCACCGCGGCCCACTCGACGAAGCTGGCCTTGGTGAGGTAGGCCACCGCCGGGCGGCGTCACGACACGACACCGAACCCGTGGTAACCACGGTGCCGTCCGGGGGAGAGAGCCACGCCGCTCGCGGAAGGCGCGCTCTATCGACCGTCTGCCGCCGTTGTCGTGGCGCCTCTTCGAGAGCGCCACCGGCAAGCGCGCCTCCTCCGAGTGCCACCGCCGTCGGCGCGCCTCCTCAGAGGCGCCACCGCCGTGCGCGCCTCCTCGAGCGCCACCGCCAGCGCCTCCTAGAGCGCCATCGGTGCAACCGCGCTGTTGGACGCCGCTAAGGCGCGTGGGCGTCGCTACCACTGCGCCGCTCGCCGCGCCTGTGCCGCCTCTCCGGCAGGCTCAAGGTCCGCGGTCGCCATGCCATCGCAGATGGAGCTGCTGCTGCTGCCGCAGACCTTGACCGCTGCGCCGCGACGCTGGCCGTGCATCTGCGCCGGCTGCCGCTTCCACTCATGCCGCCGCCGCCGGGCTCGCCATTGCCGGCACCGACGCCTTTGCGCCACGCTGCGGTCTCGCCGCCGCCGCTCTCATGTTGCTGCGCGGCGAGCTCGGCCGTCACGACGCCAGCGTGCTCAAAGCGACCAAGCAGCGATCGCTTCTGCGGACATGCGCGCTATCGGGGTGTTGCGTGGAGAGGGCGCCGACGAGCCGCTTGCCGTCTCGGAGAGGTGGCGTGGGCGGTAGAGCCGCTGCTGCTCGCACGGGGGGCCGCGAGGCCGAGAAGGAGATGAGCGAGAGATGCTCGAGCTAAGAGGATACACAAGCTCGATACCACTTGTTAGTCATTTGGACTCATTCTGGTCAAACCGGTTTCTTCGGACAATTTCGCTTGAATTTGCTTAAAAACAGTAATTTCGAAATTTAAAATTTAAATTTGAAAACCCGAATCCGTGGGATTTTGGATCCAGAGACCACTGTAAGTGTTATTCTGTGCGAACCAGATTCTGCCGGGATTTTGATCCATGGTCTAGGAGCTAGAGCCGCGACGCCGAGCTAGATGCTAGTCGCGACGCCGAGCTAGTAATCGCGACGCCGAGCAGAGCACGAGCTTAGCATCAGAGAGTCCAGCCGCGACGAGAGCACGGAGGAGCCTCCGAGAGACGACCAATCGGTGGATTCGAGCAACCGAATGCGGCAGCGGAAGAACGAGAGATCGGGCGGTGGTGGATCTAGGAGTTGGGATCGGAGTTGGGAAAGCAAGGGAAACATGGGAAGGGTGGCGCGCAGAGGCACGCGGTGTGGACTAGGAAGGGAAACACGGAAGGGAAACCTAACCTAACCTACTTGATACCATGTTAGGAATAGACTTCATATGCCAATGGGCCAATATATAGATACATCAAGTAGCCAATATCGTAAAACACCCTAAACTAGGGAAAATAACACAATCTATATATATATATATCTAACATATATTACATATTTGAAAACACAATTCTATATTTATAAAAATATATGCATTTTTCAAATTGGGTAGAATCTACGACCCAATCATTCTTACCAAAAAGATCGCATGGAGAATCGTGATCTTGACAACTTTGATTGTTCTTATTCAAAATCTACAGCTTGAAAATTGAAATAAAATTTCAAGCCTGCAAACAACTAGACATACACGGGGCATCACCAACCCATTGTATTTATGGCTGTATCTAAAGCCCTCTACAGCCGCTCCAACCCTCTGTATCTTTGACACTAAATATATGCAACGTACATATTTTTTTTTTCTCTCACCAGGCTTACCAGTCATCCTATTACACCTCCCCCTTTATTCTCTTCCTCATTCCTTAATCCGCATGTGGAATATACAACCTGCTCTCCCATGCATCTTTTTTTGCTGTATACTCCTTGTTTTGTGGCAACATACTGTATCACATGCAAGATACGTCTTTGTCTCTCTCTCTCCCCATCTTGACCAAAAACCAACAGTGGTCTTCTTTAGTGAAGGAATCTTTTGGGGCTTATGAGTGGACATTAATTTCACATTTTCACTTCAGTTAACTTGAAATAGACAGCAAAAGCCTCATTTTCCTACTTAAAACTCGAGATTTTTGTGGAAGTTGGCAATTAAAAAGGGTTAATACACTAATTCTTGAATATCCTGAAGTTCCATGTACGGTTGTACATGTATTCAAGCTTACTGTTTAGATGACCATCTTTCCTGCAATAACAATGCAGAACAAGGATCTAGAGAAGCAAGTAAGGTTTTTCCAGAGTAGCGTTGCTCAAGCATTTGCTGAACGAGATAATTCATTGTTGGAGGTTCTTTTCGGTTTACTTGCTAAGTTAATTCTGTATGTAAAGAGTTTAATGCTGTATACATGACATTTGCTCTTTTGTTGGTAATTGTTGAAATTGGTAGTGTGAGAAAGCGAAGGAGCGAGAAGGAGCAGTGTTAAAAAAGTTTGTTGACTTTGAGGAAAGGTAATGAGATTCAACATGTTTCATAACTGTTCACTGGTGTATTAGATTTACTTGTTTTACTCTTAAGGATGACAGTTTTGATGTGTCCTTTCACCAAGTCCTCCAGGGGAAGAATGTAAAGAAAACTGTCAGGGTTTTACTACTGCTTAATTATGTTCTGTTTGTTTTCTTTATAATTCTTAGGGTGTACTTTATTTGCTTGTATTATTGGTTTGTTATTGTTATTATTAACCACATGTTTTATCTCTGTGGCAACCAAATTACCAAATAACTTGTTCGTTCTGCATTTTGGTAGTTCCTCAACTAGATGTTAGTCTATTTTTGGGATATTTCATGCTTATGCTTATTTTTTATTGTTCTGTCTTTGAATATTTCATATTCAGAAATGGACAATGGAATGATAACTTGATGTTTTAAATGCCATTGTTCTTGTCCTACATTTGCCGCTCAAGTTTCAGTTAAGTGCAAAGTATCATGGTGATTATTAATTGTCAGGATGAGAGAATATCAATCCGCAATTGATGATCATAAACGGTTAAATAATGCTTTGCAAATGGAGCTGATAGAACTGAAAGCACACAACGAGTCTTCCTTGAAAGTAAGTATTTTTGTTCATTTCTTCATTGCTAATACTACCAACAAGGAATTTGTGTAAGGTCACCTGATACAGGAACTAAACTTTCTGTGTGGTGGAAATATTTACACTGCAATAGAATGATTAAACTCTATTATATATTTCTAATAGTTAGTTATTAAAACCACTCTTTAATACTTTGGTTGTCCTACGATCAGCTTCCTGCATTGACATTTGACACTTTCATTAGGCAATGTATTGTGTGAAACGTGTGCCCAGCACTGGCATGGCCGTCTTGACATATATTGGTGCCATGTTAGTTTTATCAAATTGGAAACGCATGCACGCATTATTGGTGTGTTGTCAAACCTTGTTATTGTGGCACAAGTTGCAGAAAACCCAGTGTAACACCCTGGCCCAAAATCCACTTAATACCTAGCCACGTAGGCGAACCCATATGCATAGTACAGAGTACACCACTTACATTTCGTCCTTACTTAGTGTAAAAGGGTTAACTTGTAGATGCTACGTTTGGAACCAACAAACATTATATGCTACTACAACTCACTTTAGACAAACAATGTGGGATTAATCCCACCATTGCAACTCCACATGGGCCGCACTATGAACGAGCCATGATATTAAATCCAGGGGATTTATTTAATTTACTCTTTTTTTTGTGTGTATGTGTGTTGGGCGGGGGAGGGGGTATCTTTTAGTCTTAGACCGAACACTATATATATGAACATATATATATAGACTAGCAAAGTGCCCACACGTTGCGTAAATACCAAATAAAATCATTTCTTGTGTTGTATAGTAATAAAACCATTAAAAGTATGCAAAAATCATCTTCCATTTGTTAATCGTCATGCTATGGCATATGAGATTCAATGAAAAAAATACACAAGGAACAAATTAGCATGGGTCGTGGACGTGCACGTGAATTTGTATGTGTGCTATGAGTGGGGTGTGCGTGTGGTGTGCCTCCTATGCGTACTCTCAAAGACAAATTACCAGATGGAGAGTATATCCACCAGCTATATTTGTGTTCTTCATGTTTCTACAGGCGAGCATCGTGTGGTTGCCATCGAATGTAGTGAGTTGTGAGCATGACCAAATCTTATGATGATTCTTGCTTCCCAGTGAGGACCCCTCCTATTCTAGATTGGTTAAGGCTCTGATTCTCTGAAGAACCATAATGAAGTAATTACAACAATAATAAAATTCACAAAATAGAGAAAGACTCTGTAAAACATATGAAAAAACAAGAGCATTAATCATGTATGTTGTGTATTCACCCATTATTACGATGAAAGTCGGCGACAATGCCTATCGTGAGGTCAATCCCATAGCATTCATGTGTTGGACACGAGAGGTTCTAGAAGCGATCTCATTGTCCATCGAGGCATCGGTAGCTTCATCCAACACTATAGTGATGTTCTTCATCCACGGAGACACGATCGGCGGAAGAGCAACTTGCTCGCTCAATGATGTTGACCCTATGCGCCATGCTGCAGCCTCAACTGCACCGTCCCTACCCTATTTGCTCCAATTGCATTGCTGCCTCACACCCCTCACGTCCCTATCAGTGCCTGCCGTAACCTGCTTTGCTCCCGCAGAGTACTCGGGCGTCGTTGCCTCATCGACCGCAGCCTCTGAAGCACAAACTCTTTAGTTTGTTGTCATATCCGTGTCGGACACCGTGTCCGACACGGATACGACAGACACGCCGCGGACACGTGTTGGCGCCGTGTCGGTCAATTAAACAACATATTTTAATTTTTAAAATTTCCGACACGTGTCGGATACGGCTTGGACACGTATTCGGCATGGCCCAACTGGCCCACCTCAGCCACCTTAGCGTATAACCCTAGCTCCTCTCGTTCCCAATCCCCCTCACACGCCCCCTCACACGCCACCTCAGCCCCCTCACACGGCCCCTTGCCCTCGTCACGCCACCAGCTCGTCGTGCCTCCTCCCTCTCCGGCGACCAATAGGCAACAGTGTGCCATCTCTCGCTGGCTCTCAGGTCAATGAAATTCTGAATTTTTGGTAATGGTATTAATATGAACAATTGCACATATCATGATCTGACTGAAAGAAGAATGAAGAGGCGAGGGTATTGCACATATCATGATCTGACAGAAAGAAGAATGAAGAGGTGAGGGTTATC
This sequence comes from Ampelocalamus luodianensis, assembly GCA_036346255.1. NCBI lineage: Eukaryota > Viridiplantae > Streptophyta > Magnoliopsida > Poales > Poaceae > Ampelocalamus > Ampelocalamus luodianensis. The sequence goes on from JAYEVH010000120.1 coordinate 231,284, forward strand.
TTTGAGAGGTACATATTCGTAGTTTACTCTACACTTTACATTATTTCAGTTTGACAAACATATAGAAAAATGAAAATAATACACATGTGCATATTATTCTTATTATTTAAATATATATAGCCGTGTCGCCAGATCGGCATTTATGGGAAAATGGCGAATCCAGGCAGTGTCGAGGGTGTCGTGTCGATGTCGACATATATCGTGTCCGTGCATCATAGATCACAGCTAGCTTGCTGCCGCCCATGCGCTTACATCAACAAGCTGCTGCACGAGGCTAGGAATGCCTGAATTAGAAGGGGAACTGGAGAGAGGAGGGTGATCGTGAGGGTGACATGGGAGATGATGATCGGGAGTGCATGGGAGTGTTTGTTAGTAGAGATCGTAATTGAAGGGGATAGTTTGTTAGGGGAGAGAGATTTGTTCGGGAGACAAGGTAGGCGATTCCTTGTGAGAAATTTTTTTGGGTGAGCGTGGAAGGCCCACCTGTCGGCACCATATTTTTACGTGAGAAGGGAGAGGGCAGGGGGCATATAGATCGCATCACTCACTACCACTAGAGTTTTTTTAAGTAGTATATATATATATATATATATATATATATATATATATATATATATATATATATATATATATATGTGTATGCCTGCCTGTGTTGCTGTTTACAGAATGTATTTATCTGGTATAACTTTTCTTGGTTCAATCTAGGATTTAAATACTCCTGCCCTTTCTTGTTTCCAGCCTTATCGAGTGTAAATTGAACCAAACAGGACTAATATACTACGAAGTGCTCTTGATGGACTCCTGAGTATAAAATAAAATCCATCACCTACTGCATTTCTTTCTGATCTATGTGGTCATTCATACTCAGTGATATACCTTACCAATATATATACTTTTTAAATCCAAAATGTAATTATGGTCTATCCTCTCTTGCTCTCTGACGCTGATTTGATGTAGTACCAATTTGCAAGCCTTCGTAACTGATGTTTTCTGCAAGCCTTTGTAACCAATATATATCAATATTAACCCGTTTTGAAGGGGAACTGATGTTTGATTCTCTTTCAGGTCATTCTAAAATTCTATGAAGTTCGTTGCAGAGACTTTGAATGCCCTTCGAACATTACTTTTGAAGAAAAATGTTCAGTTCTTCTAGATGATTCTGCTGACAATTGGAGTTTCAGCTCAGATGGCGAAACCTCATCTTCGAAGTACATTGTAAACTTAAAGCCCTTTATCCATTAGAAAGAATAGTTCAATTTCAAATTGAGTTGTTTTAAAAAATGTTCACTGGTCTTGCATGTTACATGTATCTGTGATACTTTTGTTGAATTTTATAATCCACTGTTGTAGGGTACGTTTATCCTTGACCAAGTTCTCCAACTTTATTCTGGGAACCTAAGGAATGCAAAAGATTGGGATATGATGAAACTTTGCTACTAGTTGTCTCATTTTTAATTCTGTCCAGAAGCATTTATGCTTTGAACTTCAGCTTTCTTGTATAACTTACAGCACCTTATGTGGGTACAAACTACCTGCATGCTTGATTGTTCTCAAGATTTTGGTGTTAATCTTCTCTATTATTCTATTTTTAGTTTCAAGTCTGCTAGAGATGTTCATGTCCTCTTTGACTAAATTAAGCCATGTAGTCTCAGTCTCTCAGATATACAACATGATCCAAGCAACCCAAATTCTCGTTAGCAAAATAAATGCTCTACTGTACTTTAAAAGTTTCCACGACTTATATTACTTTAAATTGTTGGAAATATTGAAACATAATAGGGACTTATCTTAATAATGTTATGAATATTGTGTGTATATTGCAATAGCCCAATAGGCAATATATAGAGGGTACAACGTGACACAAGACTAAACCCTAAAAAAATAGGGAAATACCACAAATACCCTTAACACCCCCCCAATTGCATGGTGTATGCAATAGCATTGCATTTGGAAATGATTGACACTACAATAGGGAAAATCCGAAGTCCGAGTCTTGATAATGTCGTCGTAGCGTGCAACTCTTCGAAAATATGTCGAGTATCAAAAGATCTTCTCGCATCTAGGGTCGTACTGTTAAGAGTATTGTGCATTCTACATTCTCTCTCTCTCTCTTGGCCCATGTGACCCTTGTAGCCCATGAGGCCCATGTATCTATGTCTATATATATCCCCTTCATTAATGAATAAGATGTGAAGTTGTGAATAGCAAAACCCTAACTCATATTATTTAACATGGTATCAGAGCACTCTCCAACCCTAATCCTATTTCCATAGCCGCCACCGTCGCCTGCGTTTTCCGCTGTGGGCGGTGGCCCGAGCCGCTCGGTTCCCTTCTCTTCGCTCGAGTCGTGTCCTCGCTCGTCGCGCCTCTCGCGGCCGATCGCGCCTCGGCTTTGGATCGCGTCGCCTCGGCCTCCATCGCCTGGATCCGGTATTCCGCGCATCTTCTTCACTGGAGCGGAGGCGGCGTCGCCTCCTCGCCTCTCCTCCGGATCTGCGCTGGAGCAGAGGCCCGACATCGCCTCGCCTCTCTGCTCGGCGGTGAGCCCGACTTTGCTCTCTCTGCTCGGTGCCGTGCTATCTGGCGCCGCCTCGCTTCACCAGGAGGTCGCGTCGTCTCCGTCGTTCACCTGGAGGTCGCACGACGTCTCCTGGTCGTGCGCCGTCTCCATCAGGTCGCATCCGCGCCGCCTTGCGTCGTCTTCATCGCGCGCCGAGGTCGATCTGCCGCCTCTCCATCGCCGGCCTCGGAGGATCGCACATACGCTTGGATTCGCGTTGCATCGACCACGCCGCCGCCGCCCGACGATTTAAATCACCAGAGGTCGCCGCCCGACGACGAACCTCCTCTGCGCGACAAAGACCGCCTTTGGCTCTACCTCTCTCGCCCACGACACTCCAGTGAGTTGTAGTAGCTCGGTATTCTTTGCTTTGTCGCTCTTCGGTGCACTCGTCCGTTTGGGGTAGTTCTTTGGCTTGTGCTACTATCTCGTTGTCGCCATTGAGTACTCTTGTGTGGTTGTGATCCATCAAGATGGCAAAATCTGACTCGATGTTTGGCGGCAGTTCATCTCTAGTATTCACGGACATCAAGCTCGATGGGTTGAATTTCATGCATGGGCTTTCTCACCAAGACTACTCTTAGAGGTTATGGTTTGGCTTCTCACTTGACTGACGATCCTCCTGATCCGAAGACGGTTGATGTTGAGGTATTAAAGGCTTGGCAGAAAGAGGATGATCGTGTCATGACCGGCATTGTGCTGAGTGTTGATGTTTCTCTGCGGATGAGTCTTGAGTATCATACTTCACCAAGCGGATGTGGACATACTTTGAGAAGAGATATGTTCATCCAAGTGGTGCTCTTCGCTCACATTGCTCAAGAACATTCATAGTCTTGTGTGTGCGGATCGATCGGTGAGGAGTATTATCGTGCTTTCACTCATATCCGGTCCTCTAGAGTCTATGACACCGGAAGGTCGCCGCTGTTCTGCCGGTCTTGTCGCCAAAGATGAGTATGCTCACAGACGCTTATGTATCGATTTGTGATGGGGCTTGATCGGAGTTTGAGCCTGCTCGCACTCGGGCTGCTCAACTATCCCACTCCACCGACTTTGACCGAGGTGCTCTTTAGTTTGATTGCAGAGGAGACTCGTCTTCATTCGCTTATGTCTTTCTCGGGATCCTCACCACATGCTATTTCGAGTCTCTCACGCGTGATGGATCTACGTGAGCGACACCACAGAGTGTTGGTATGTTCCCATTGCAAAGGACCGGTCATCATGTTGACAAATGTTTCAAGTTACATCCGATCGGCTTATTGCTTATCGTGCTGAAGCGACCATCGACCGTCGTCGTGGAGCACCCATGGGCCTTCAGAGCGATCCACGCCGCCACATCCACATCATCGTGACTTCGGATCGATGTATCGCTATGACATCGCTTGCACCTTACGCTTCTAGTGCCTTTCATCCTTGGGTTTTGGACTCGGTGCCTCTTTTCATGTCACATCCGCGGCTCTCGACTTGTTGCTCGTAGGCAGTGAGTGATGCTACATATGTTCACACTGCCGATGGTACACCTTGCTCTATTACCCATCGGGGCATTCTCTCTACATCTTGCTTCTCTGCTTCTCGATGTGTCTTTTGTTCCTCGATTATCTATGAATCTTCTTTCGTTGGTCAACTAAGCGATATGAATTGTTTCATTGGATTTGATGATTCTTCTTGTTTTATTCGGGATCGTCGGAGCGTAAGAGTGATTGGTTCTCGCCATCGCCAGAGGCTCTCCTAGTCTCTATGTCTTGGGCACCTTACATCTTCCTTCCACCATGACGTCAAGGCCTTAGTGTCTTCTCGCTATGTCATCATCTCGTCTCTGTTGGGTCTTCCTTGACAAGTGGCATCATCGACTGGTCATCTTTGTGGAGCTCGCCCACGACTCTAGTTCACAAGGGTTCCTTAGGTCATGTCACTATTGAGTCTAGTTTTCATTGTACTGGTTGTAAGCTGGGGAAACAGCTACAACTTCCATATCCCAGTAGTACCTCTCAGTCTTCTGATCCTTTTGATTTGGTGCATTCAGATGTATGGGGTCCATCTCCTTTTGTTTCGAAGGGTGGTCATAGTTATTATGTCATATTTGTTGATGATCACTCTCGATATACTTGGATCTATTTTATGAAACATCGCTCTCAGTTGATTTCCATTTATCAGTCTTTTGCTAAGATGGTTCATACACAATTTTCTTCTTCTATTCGTGTTTTCCGATTCGACTGAGGAGAGTATCTTTCTCGACCTTTAAATCAGCCGCCTTTCTTACGAGGGTACTCTTCCTCGCTCTCGTGTCTGGTGCTTATGCTCGAATGGTGTTGCTTGGCGCAAGCATCGTCACATCATCGAGACCGCCGCACTTTTCTCATTTCTCCTTTGTCCCCTCACTTTGGGGAAGCCGTCTCTCTGATCTATCTTATTAACAGTCAACCTCTTCCAAGCTTGGGGCAAGTGTCCTGGTGAGGTCCTGTACAGAGCACCTGCTCACTATGCTCATCTTCGTGTTTTTGGTTGTGTCTGCTATGTCCTTCTTGCACCTCGTGAGCGCACAAAGCTGAGCCCTCAGTCAGTTGAGTGTGTTTTTCTGGGTTATAGTCCTGAGTATAAGGGCTATCGTTGCTATGATCCCTCAGCACGTCGCATTCGCACCTCTCGTGATGTGACTTTTGATGAGGGACGACCTTTCTTTCATCATCCATCTACACATTCCACTTCTCCTTCAACAGATTCCACTTCCTTTTTGTATCTACCTCCCATTCCTTCATCAGACTTGCCTTCTCCAGATACACCTTCTCCACCAGCTCCAACAGTTTCTCCACCAGCTCCACCAGTTTCTGACACTTCCACCTTTCCTTCCACTATAGTCGCACAGAGAGTTCCTCTCGATCCTCGGTCCTCCTCTCCTCCACTTGATCCTCGGCGGTACCATCGACTCGACGATCGTTCTACTACATCACGATATGCCCTACGTGATCGTTCTTCTATTCGAGCACCGAGAGATGGGGTTTTCTCGTGCGAGTCGCGATGGAGCCAGTACCTATCGTGAGGTTGTCGGTATACCCGAGTGGCGATTGGCTATGACAGAGGAGCTCACAAAGATTAGAGTGCACAAACACTTGGGATCTTGTCCCGCTACCATCCGGAGTCATTCCTATTACTTGTAAGTGGGTGTACAAAATAAAGAACAAGTCGATGGGTCGAGAGCGATACAAGGCTCGTCTTGTTGCCGAGGTTTTCAAGAGCTTATGGTCGAGATTATGATGAGACTTTTGCTCCAGTTGCTCATATGACCACAGTCCGTACTCTTATCGCTGTTGCAACAATACGCACATGGACTATATCTCAGATGGATATCAAGAATGCTTTTCTTCATGGTGATCTCCATGAGGAGGTCTATATGCAGCCACCCCCAGGTGTTGAGGCTCCTACAGGCTATGTTTGTCGTCTTAGGCGTGCACTATACGGTCTCAAGCAGGCTCCTCGTGCTTGGTTTGAGCATTTCAGTTCTGTGATTCGAGTTGCTGGTTTCACTCCGAGTGAGCATGACCCTGCCTTGTTTATTCACACTTCTCAGCGAGGTCGTACTTTGCTTCTTTGTATGTAGATGATATGCTGATCACAGGAGATGACCTGGACTACGTGGTTTTTGTCAAGAAGAAATTGAGTGAACAATTTATGATGTCTGATTTGGGACCATTGAGCTATTTTCTAGGAATTGAGGTTCATTCTGCGGTGATGGCTACTATCTCTCAAAGATCGCTATGTTCGAGATCTACTTGCTCGCTCGGGATGACGAGATACTCATCTGCGCCACACCCATGGAGCTTCACTTGCGCCCGACCTACGAGACGGTGTACCACAGATGATCCTTCCCGCTATCATCGACTTGTTGGGAGCCTTGTCTATCTCATCGCCACCAGCCGACATTGCTCATCTTCGTTCATGTGCTCGGCCGTTTGTCGCTGCTCCTACCTCGCTCACTATGGTCATGTTCTTCGTGTCTTTGAGATACTTGAGAGGACTGCGTCCGCACGATTGTTCTATGCGATTCGAGTCGCTCGGCCCACGCTTACTCGACTCCACTTGGGCGAGTGATCCCTGCGATCGCCGATCTATCACTAGCCTCAGATCTCTCTTGGTACTTCGCTTATTGCTTGGAAATCCAAGAAGCGGATCATGTGTCACGCTCTAGTGCAGAGGCTGAGCTTCGAGCACTTGTTGCTACAACATCAGAGATCATTTGGCTTCGATGGCTCTTGATTGATCTTGGTGTCCCTTGTGACAATCCTACCTCTCTTTTGTGATAATACAAGTGCCATTCAAATTGCGGTGATCGATCAAGCATGGTGACAAAACACATTGGTGTTGATGCATCCTTCACACGATCTCATTGTCAACGAATGACCATCGCCTCAAGTATATTCCCTCAGAGCTTCAAGTTGCAGATTTCTTCACTAAAGCTCAGACTCGAGAACATCATCGACTTCATCTACTCAAACTCAGTGCACCTTGAGTTTGAAGGGGGGTGTTAAGAGTATTGTGCATTCTACATTCTCTCTCTCTTGGCCCATGTGACCCTTGTAGCCCATGAGGCCCATGTATCTATGTCTATATATATCCCCTTCATTAATGAATAAGATGTGAAGTTGTGAATAGCAAAACCCTAACTCATATTATTTAACACGTACGACAGCCCATAAAGCACAAGGTGCGGGGTGAAAGTAGAGGCAAGTGGGAGCAAAGTCGGCGCGGCAACACGATGAAGAAGAAGAAAACCGACGGGAATAGAGAGTTATTAAATCAAGCAAGAGAAATAGATAGAAGCATGGCAACAGCAGATCGAAGCTCAAGGCGGTGGCGGTGCAAGGCACAAGAAGCGCAATGAGAGGCGATCGCGAAGAAGCGCGGCTTTGAAGCTCGGGCGGTGGCTCGAGAGAAGCGGTAGCATCATAACGACTTCTACGATCTGCGATGGCTCGGAGAGGAGCGCATCACGCCATACAAAAGGAATTCCTATATTTTAATGACTGACAATAAATTTGTGGACTCGCATTGTTTAGACGAACTCAAAGATGTAGGGACTTGGATGGACACAGCGGAAGAAACGACACAGAAAGAAAAGACTGAAATATAACTAGTAGGAGGACTATGTAGTCAGATGCTAGGCACAGCCGAGCCATCCCGATAGCATCCCAATTGGCAAGCACTAGTTCCAAGTCTCCAACCATCTCCCCACCCGAACGTTGCCACCTGACTCCCACCCATAGTGACCTCCTCTCTTCTCCTCCCCGACCAAACCGCAAACCATCTCCTCGGAGAGAAGAGTGGCGCCAGGCAGCGCGAGCAGATGACCCCGGATGGCGGGGAAGAGAGGGCGAGTGTCCAGGGGGCGTTCCAAGTAGTCGCCGTCGTGGGCCCATCGGTTCTCCGGGAAGGCGGCAAGCTCACGCATGAAGAGGGTGTTGTGCACGGCGATGCGGACAGAGGCGGTGGCCTGGGCGTGGGCTACACGGCAGGCCTGGGCGTCGCAGCGGTCCTCCTTGGCGCGCGCGAGGTCGATGGCGTGAAGCGTGAGGGCGTAGGCTGCGTCTGAGACCTTGGGCAAGGCAAGGCGACGACTGGATCTAGATTGCTCTGATAGCTCCGATCCAGTGCCGGCAGCGGCGGATCCGGCCAGATCCGACCATATCTGGTCGAGAAGAGCACTGGCGATGTCGGATCTGGTGCGGGAGCTCGAGGACAATGCGGTATCCGAGCAAGGATGGCGGCGGCCCGATCCAGATCGGATCTGGACGGCGGCAGTGGCGGTCCAACAAGCTCGAAGCGGTGACGACTAAGGGGACCCAGTGGGAGAGCACGGGCGGGCTGCCCTCGGGAGCGGAGATTGCTCCTGCTGGGGGCAGCGGGTAGCGGCGGCGACGAAGGCTAGGTTGTAGGCTAGGGTTTGAACCTTTGCTCAGATACCATGTTATAAATATTTTGTGTGTATTGCAATAGCCCAATAGGCAATATATAGAGGGTATAAAGGGACACAAGACTAAACCCTAGAACAATAGGGAAATACCACAAATACCCTTAACAAATAAGACCTTTTGACTGAGCAAAATTGAATAACTAAACAATTTGATAATAAAGCTTGTATGCTCTGTTGCAAGGAATACACCCAGAACCCTTTTTTTCATTCCTTACAGATTTCCAATTTTATGGTTGTGAATATTTAGTGTTGATTTTATGCCCAAGCCAAAGTGTTTTGCATGATTGCATCTACTTACTGGTTTGCACTAGTTTTATATACATTTAACTATTTTTATATAGGCATCTCTAGAAGAGGAGAAAGAGTCACTTAAAGCTAAAATAGCTAATCTGCAAAGCAATCTAAGAATGGTAAGACAAAATTGGGGAATCGTAAGACAAGTTTGGGTGTAACGGAAAAGCGTATTTTTGGATTTCCTGAAAGATGTTTTTTTGGTTATCCAGGGTCTTGAAATTGAACAACATTTGCAAAGAAACATTGAACATTAGAGCAAAGACAGGTACTAAATTTCAGTATTATATTGTTCTTTCTCATGACACATTTAATTCCTGTAGCTCACTTTGGAATGCAGGCATTCTATGATGATTTTCTGAGAAATGGACTGTCAGCTCTTCAAAAGTTCTACACACATCAGAGAGCTGAAATTATGAAAATATTGGAAGAAGAATCATCTCAGTTGATCACTGTTGTTAATGAGATTCAAGACAAGCTGAGTAAAATTTGCGTCAACCCTGAAATCATTGAAACTCCTGTCAGGGAGATGCAATGCTGTGACAGCAGTTGTAAAGATGTGCATGTTACTATGGACATCGACCCTGGCACCAGCCCTAAGGTTTGTTCAGTACACAATCAACTTCTTCAAGTCTCTGCATTTTTGCTGAACCTCTTCCATAATCTAGATTTATGTTCACAGTCACAGGTTACAACATATTTTCAATGGAAACTGTTAAGTTACTTCAGAAAGTATAGCCAAATCTTCTCTTTAGTATTTCTTTTTGTGGATAACTATATGCCACTGCAAAATTTAGAAATTTAGATGTACTGCAAATATGTGTTTCTATTTATGCCATTATGTTGCATAATTTATGCACATGCAAGCTCACTCATTTTTTTTCAACTCTTTAACAATATGGAATTGTAACAGCATCAAGGGCATGTTTGGTTCAAATGGCCCACAGAGCATATAATTTAGCATTTGTTTCCGGTGTGACTAACTGAAGTACTGAACTACTGTATTGTGAGATGACTTGACGTCGGGGTCAGTGTTATGTTCTTCCATTTATATATTAAAAAAGAGGTAATGTTTAAAACTTGAAGGCAAAAGTAAGCACAAATATTAGGATATGCTAGGTTGGCATATTTGTACTTCAATTTTTACATGAGATGCAATATTCATCTTGTGTAAGCAAAATACCTTGTCCTTGCTACTGTTTCATGTGATTGTATATGTTGTAGGGTGATGTTCCTGCAGGTTCTAATTCTGCAACATTTGATGAGTCAGAAGCGCTTGCTCAAGCTTTGCAGGAGAAGGTATAGCATCACTCTGGTGTTTCTTTTTTGCTTTTGATCCTCTTGAGTCATGTTTTCTTCTTGAAGTTCTGATAAGAGTTTCTTTATATTGAATAATCTCACACTAAGTTGATTTCTATTACAGATGGAGGCACTTATGCTTTTTTCACAGGAACAAGAACGATACCTAATGGAGAAACAGAGAAACCAAATTGTTATTGAGGACCTTCAGAAGAACTTATCTCAAGTAGTACCCTACACTTTCTATTTGGCCTTATTTTTCAGTTACAATCTTTACAGTCTAAAAATGATGCATTTGTGCAGTGTTTTAAATCGTACTAGGATATGGAAAAGTTTCATCTGACACTGTTATAAAGATTATACCAGTTCAGTTTCGCTTCTAGAAGCAGTATTTGTTGGAAAAGCAAATTGGACTGTCCTTTTTTTTTAAAAAAAAAAAACTGGACTATATGATTATAGAATGCATCTTCTTGAAATATGATATTCTTTTGGAAATTTCATAAATTTATATGTTCAGAGATAGACGGACTACACCGTTAGTATTGATTGGCAAGATTATCATCCATGATTAGTGGAATAATTAGTTCTGTTCAACACCATTAGTATATAACATGTTTGGAGCTCGTAAACAATCTTCATTTTTTTTTTGCACTTCAACACTCCAGCAAACTTTATGGCCTTTTTAGCTGTGGGGGATTGGGCTGGATTTAGTATCCAAACAGGCCCTTCTGTTGTCAATTTTCCTCTTGGACTCTTTTCATAGCATCTCCAGTTCTTTTGTTAACAGTACATACTAGAGGCTTCAACGTTGGATGTGTTAGAAAAGATGAAGCTAGGGTTTAGCTATTCACAACTCTACATCTTATTCATTGATTTAGAGGGTATATATAGACAATGTTACATGGGCCTCATAGGATACATGGGCCACATGGGCGGAGAGAGAATAGAGAGAGAATAACATCTCTCTTCAAACTCAAGGTGGATCAGGAGGATCTGATGCACTGAGTTTGAGTAGATGAAGCCGATGCTATTCTTGAGTCCGAGTTTTAGTGAAGAAATCTGCAACTTAAAATTCTGAGGGAACATACTTGAGGGTGATGGTCGACTGCTGACAGTGAGATTGTGTGAAGGATGCATCAACACCAATGTGTTTTGTTAGCTTATGCTTGACTGGATCACTGGCAATCTGAATAACACTTGTATTATCACAAAAGAGAGGGATAGGATTGTGACAATGGACACCAAGATCAATCAAGAGCTATCGAAACCAAATGATCTCTGAAGTGGTAGCGGCAAGAGCTCGAATCTCAGCCTCTGCACTAGAGTGTGATATCGTGATCGCTTCTTGGACTTGTGCAATGAGCGAAGTACCAAGAGAGATCGAGAGCGATGATAGATCGGCGATCGGCGGGATCACTCGCCCAAGTGGAGTCGAGTAAGCGTGAGTGAAGTTGACTCGAATCGCATAGAACGGGCGTGCGGGCGTAGTCCCTTAAGTATCTCGCACACGAAGAACATGACCATAGTGGATCGAGATAGAGCACCGCCAAACCGGGTGAGCATATGAACAACATGAGCAATGTCCGCCTAGTGACAAGAAGATAAACAAGGCTTCTAACGAGCTGACGATAGCGAGAAGGATCTGTTAGTGCTACACCATCTGTCGGTCGAAGTTGTAGGTGGAGCTCCATGGGTCTAACAGCAGTGCGTGTATTAGTCATACGAGCGATCAAGCGGATCTTGAGCGTAGCGACGCTTTGAGAAAGATAATAGCCATCACTATCAGAATGAACCTTAATCCTCAGAAAATAGCTCAATGGTCCCAAATCGGACATCATGAACTGTTCACTCAATTTCCTCTTCACAAAAGCCACATAATCTATGTCGTTTCCTGTGATCAACATATCGTCGACATATAGCAGAAGCAAAGTACGACCCCGCTGAGAAGTGTGAATAAACAAAGTAGGATCATGCTTACTTGGAGTGAAACTGGCCGCTCGAATCACAGAACTGAAACGCTCAAACCAAGCACGAGGAGCCTACTTGAAGCTATACAGAGCATACCTAAGGCGACCAATATAGCCTGTAGGAGCCTCAACACCTAGGGGTGACTGCATATAGACGACCTCATATAGATCACCATGAAGAAAAGCATTCTTGACATCTATCTGAGATATAGTCCATGTGCGTACCGCTGCAACAACAATAAAAGTACGGACTGTGGTCATATGAGCAACTGGAGCAAAAGTCTCATCATAATCTGGACCATAAGTCTGCTGAAAATCTCTTGCAACAAGCGAGGCTTGTATCGCTCTACTGACCCATCTGACTTGTTCTTTACTTTGTACACCCATTTGTAAGTAATAGGAACAACTCTAGATGGTAACGGAACGAGATCCCAAGTGCCTGTACTCTCTAATGTTGTGAGCTCCTTTGTCATAGCCAACTGCCACTCAGGTACATTGGCAGCCTCCTGATAGGTATTCGACTCAGCTACTGCACCTGCACGAGAAAAACATCATCTCTCTCGTGCCTGAATAGAAGAATGATCACGTAGAGCATACAGTGATGTAGTAGAACGATCGTTAGAGTCCGTGGTATGCTTGTGGGAGGGTCAAGTGGAGGAGAGGAGGACGGAGGATCAGAATGAACTCTCTGTCTGCAAATATAGTGAAAGGGAAAAGTGAAAGTTTTAGAAACTGGTGGAGCTGGTGGAGAAGGCACACTAGAAGGTGAAACTGGTGAAGAAAGTGTATCTGGAGAAGGCAAGTCTGGTGAAGGAATGGGAGGTAGACACAAAAGGAAAGTGGAATCTGTGAAAGAAAAGGGTTGTGTAGAAGGATGATAAAAGAAAGGTTGACCCTCATCAAATGTCACATCACGAGAGAAGCGAATGCGATGTGCTGAGGGATCAGAGCAACGATAGCCCTTGTGCTCAGGACTATAACCCAGAAAAACACACTCAACTGACCGAGGGTTCAGCTTTGTGCGCTCACGAGGTGCTAGGAAGACAACAAACACATCAAAAAACACGAAGATGAGCATACTAAGCGTGTACTGCACAAGACCTCACCAGACACTTGCCCGAAGCTTGGAAGAGGGTCGGCGGTTGATAAGATAGGCGCTAGAGACCGCTTCCCCTCAAAAGTGGGAGGATGATACGGCACAAACAACATTGTTATCGATTTGGTCAAGAGTGAGCAGTGCAATCGTGAGCCGAAGAGTGCAAGGCCCACGACCAGTTCCTGAAGGTCCAAGACCAGCTCTAGAAGGTCACGACCGGGCTCAAAGAAGGTCCACGACCGGCTCGGAAGATCTATGACCGGTTCACGGAGGGCTACAACAACTTCTCGCAAGGTTCACGATCACTTTCACGGGGTCTACGACTAGTTCTCGCGGAAGGGTACCAGAGTAAACGATGACTCGATGAGAACAAGATGCTCGTCGGCAAGAAAGCACTCGCGAGAACAAGACTTGACGGAGCAAGACTCAGGGAGGAGCACTTGAAGGAACAAGACTACGACTACAAGATGCTTGGTGGGAACCGATGGATAAGTCTCTGTGTCGGCTTTTTGTGTGTCGGCTTCTTTTGCTTTTGCTTTTGCTTTAGCATCTTAGACTAGCTTTTGCTTTTGCTTTAGCATCTTAGACTAGCTTTTGACTAGCATCTAGACAAAGATCTTTGCTTTAGCATCTTAGAGGACATAGAGGACAGAGCATCTAGGAGAGCATCTTAGACTAGCATCCGCATATGCTTGGCATATGCTTGTTGTTGATGACTTATAAATATGTATCCCCAACCCCTTAGGTTGGTATGGCATTGTGAAGAGAAATATACAAGAGAAAATTGCCCCATCTCCAAGTGTCATCCTCTCCATGAGAGTAAGGATCTTGCTATCACCAATAGTAAGAGTCCAATGACTAACAAGTGGCATCGAGCTGTGTATCCGTAGCCGAGCATCTCTGCTCATCTCCTTCTCGACCTCGCGGCAACCCAGGCCAGAGCAGCAGACCCGGCCGTCCTCGCCGCTCTCCGGAGTCGGGTAGCACTCGTCGGCGACCCTCTCTCCACGCAACACCCCTCGATGGCGCGCCATGTCCGCAGGCGATCTCGGCCTTCGGCCGCTCGAGCACGCGGCGTCGTGACGGCCGAGCTCGCCAGCGGCTCGCATGAAGAAGCGGCGGCGAGACTGCGCCATGGCGCAAAGCGCCGAGGCCGGCAGCGGGAGAGCGGCGGCAGCCAGCATGAGAGTGGAAGCAAAGAAGGCGGCAGATGCGGATGCGCGTGGCCGCAAAGAGAGGTCAAGGTCTGCGGCGGCAGCAGCAGCTCCATCTCTGCGATGACGGCACGACGCGACCTGAGCCACTGGAGAGGAGGCAGGCGGCGGCGGCGGCGCGCGATGGGCGCCGCAAGACGCCACGAAGCTTCAGCGGCGATCGAGACAGCGCGGCGGCGCGATGGCGCTCGAGGAGGCGCGCCGCGCGTGGCGCTCGAGGAGGCGCGCGACGGCGGTGGCGCCTCTGGAGGCGCGCTCGGCGGTGGCGCTCGGAGTGAGGCGCTCGGCCGGTGGCGCTCTGGAAGAGGCGCCGCGACAACGGCGGCAGCGGTCGATAGAGAGCGCGCCTTCACGAGCGGCGTGGTCTCTCCCGGACGGCATCGTGGTTACCACGGGTTCGTGTATTGTCGGGGCCGGCCCGGCGGTGGGTAGCCTACCTCGCCAGGCCAACTACGCCGAGTGGGCCGCGCGATGAAGCGAGGCTCAGTGTACGGCACATGCGGGAGGCACGGTCCGACGGCGACGCCGACCATGACCGGGATCGACGGCGCTGGATGCCTCATCGCTGCAGCCCCGCGCCGAGATGCGCTTCGCTCTCCAACAAGCAGATCGCTAAGGAGGCTTGGGACGCCATCGCCGCGACACGCACGGCAGCCGATCGCGCCCGCAAGTCCACACTGCAGCGCCGCGACGGAGGGAGACCCGGCCTTCAAGCCGGCGAGGACGCTGATGACTTTGCTCTCCGTCTCAACACTCTGCTGCGGTTGGTACGATTCGGCGGCGACACCTACACAATGAGGAGAGAGCTGTCGAGAAGCTCTTACGCTGCGTCCCCGAGAAGTACAAGCAGATGGCTCACTCGATCCAGTCTCTGCTGGATCTCTCCACGATGACGATCGAGGAGGCGTTGGGTCGCATGAAGGTCGCTGACAGCGATGAGCCACAGCGTCTCTCGGGACCCGTCACCATTGGCGGGAAGCTCCTCCTCACTGGAGCAGCTGGTCGCGGCCAAGGTGACAGGAAGAAGGGGGAGCCTTCTTCCACGACAGGCGGCCGCATGCGTGGCAAGCGCGGCAAGCCGCGCAAAGACGCCCGGGTATGGGCGCGAGGACGTGCCGAGGATGATGACCGTGGGCGCCAGCAGCGGCCGGCAAGCACAAGCCAAGACGAGACGACTCTTGCCACAATGCGGCAAGCTTGGTCATTGGGCGAGTGTCGGCACCACGACGCGCCAGCCCACGCCGCGCAGGAGGAGGAGGAGCGGCCGGCTCGCTCATTGCTCGTGCGAGCATCGAACTACCTCGACACGCACCGCCGCAGCGGATCTCTCCGCCTCGACGAGCCAAGCACACGCCTTCCTCGCCACGGCTCGCAACGCGACAAGATCGACGGTGGTGCCTCGACACCGCGCTACCCATCACATGACCGGCCGACGGAGTTATTCGCCGAGCTTGACTCTAGCGCTCGAGGCTCCGTCAAGTTTGGGACGCCCGCGTGGAAATCAAGGGCGTCGGCTCCGTCATCTTCGCGCGTGTCACGGTGAGCACAGCCGCCACGGCGTCTACTACATCCACGATCATGAACTCCATCATCGCCTTGGGCGGTGGATGAGAACGGCTCGGCGTGTCGAGATCGAGCACGGGTCTTTGCGGATTTGGGATCTTCGCCGCCTTCTTGCCAATGGTAACCGAGGCGCCGTCGCTCTACATCCTTCACATGCAGTGGCACAACCCTCGTCTCATTGCTCGTCGGACGACGAGGCGTGGCAGGGCACGAGCGCTGGGCACCTTCACTTCGAGGCCCCGGCGGCTCGGGCCACGAGATGGTGCGAGGCCCGCCGTGCCTCGACCATGGGAGCGATTCTGCGGCGTCGTGTGTTGACGGCGCAGGCGACTCCTTTCCCCAAGGCGGCGAAGTTTCCGAGCCAAGGAGAGGCTCGAGCTCGTGCACGGACTTGTGTGGCCGGCGACACCACCCACCGGGAGGACGACGCTACTTCCTGCTGCTCATCGACGACCTCTCTCGCTACATGTGGGTGATGGTCCTCGGCAGCAAGGGAGAGGCTGCGGACGCCATCAGGCGCACGCAGGCTGCTACAGAGGCGGAGTGCGGTCGTAAGCTGCGCGTGCTGCGCACAGACAACGGCGGCGACCACTGGCACCGACCGCGCGCATCGCTACCGATGAGGGCATTGGTGCCACTACTCCGCGCCGCATGACCGCCAGCGAAGCAGCGCCGTCGAGCGGCGCAACTGCATGGGCGATTGTGGGATGGCTCGCTCTCCTCGCGCAGGAGATGCCGCCGTCTTACGAGAGGCGGTGGTGACGGCCGTCTACATCCTCAACCGCCGCCTACTAAGGCGCCGACGGCAGACGCCGCACGAGGCTTGGCATGGGCGCAAGCCGCGGTCTCCACTGCGGGTCTTGGCTCCTCGCGTTCGCCAAGGAGCTGGCCACATCGGCAAGCTCGACGGCGTGAGCACCGGAGTGTTCATCGGCCACGCGGAGGCTCGGCGAAGGCCTCGCATCCTCGACTTATCACACAAAGACGCCCGCATCTCGCGTGACGCTGTGTTCGACGGCGGAGGCCGACGCGGGACAAGGCGGTGGACGACGGTTCGATTTCGACTCGGGGACCGTTGTCGACTCACGCCCACTTCGAGAGCCGCTAGCGGCTTCGTCTTCACCGAGCTCGCCCACCCCGACACTCGCCGCCACCACCTCCGCGAGTGCTCCACCACTTTCGCGACCGACCACCACTTCTCCCGCACCGCGCCACACCACCGGATCGCCCCCACAGCTTCCGGTCCACGACGGCGGCGCAGACGGTGGAGTTCGCTACTCGCCGTCCCACGACGAGGACGCGCCGACGCTTACCACGACGGCGAGCCTGCGCTGCGTACCATGGACAACATCTCGCGAGCGTTGCCGTCCTCGACCGGCGGCCGACGCCGGCGAGCGCACTTGGCGTGGCGACGGCAGCGAGCCCGCTTCGCCGAGCGGAGGAGACGCGGCGTGGCGTGTCGCGATGAAGCGTGAGATGGACGCCGCCGAGCGAAACGAGCGTGGAGGTGGCGAATCTTCCTGCCGGCCACCGCGATCACCCTTGGTGGGTGTTCGTCGGGCGGGATGGCCGGCGCCATCGTCAAGCACAAGGCTCGCTTGGTGGCACGAGGATTCATGCGGCGAGGAGGGTCGACTTCGACGACGCCAGCACTCCGCCGCGCGCATGGAGTCCGTTCGTCTTCTCCTCGCACTTGCGACCCCAGAGGGTTGGCGCGCCCATCACATGGACGTCAAGTCCGCCTTCCTCAACGGCGACTTGAAGGAGGAGGTTCACGTCGCCACCGGGATTCGTCATCCCGGCAGAGAGGCAGGTCCTCCGCTCGCGCAAGGCCCTCAGGCTGCGCGGCGGGCACCACGAGCCCGAACGCTAAGCTGGACTCACCCTTCGCAAATGGGGTTCAGCAGAGCGCACACGAGGCCGCGGTCACCGGCGGGGCAAGGGCGACAACGCCGCCGCGGGCGCGTCACGCCGGCGACTTGTGATCACCGCCCAAGGAGGCCGAGGTCGAGGCGTTCAAGGCGAGATGAAGACCGCCTTCGGATGAGCGACAGGGCTCTCTCCTTCTACCCGGGATCGAGGTCCACTGGACAGCCCGCATCTCTCTTCGCGCATCGCCACGCCAAGCGCATCGTGGAGTCGGCGGTCTCACCGATCGCAACCCACCCACACTCCGCGGCGAGAGGTCGGGCCGAGTCGTGAGTGTATCGACGGAGGAGTGGGACGCGACGCAAGACGGCGCATATAGGGCAGCCGCTACCTTGTCCGCACGCGTCCGATTTGGCGTTCGCCGTCGGCTCGTTAGTCGGTTCATGGCGGACCGACGACGAGCATCGCGAGCCATGAAGAGGATCCTCCGCTACGTTGCGGGCACCTCCGACCACGCTTGCACTACCCAAGGTGCCCGGCGCGCGCACTTCATCGGCATCAGCCGGCGACGACCACGCCGGCGACATCGACACGAGCAAGAGCACCGGACGGCGTTTTTCCTCGGCAAGTGTCCGATCACCGCGATCGGTCAAGCGGCAGTAGTAGCTCGTCTAGCCGCGGCGGAGTACATTGCAGCCACTACCGCTTCTACTCGTGCTCGTGGTTGGCACGGCCGCTTGGCGATCTCCTTGGCGAGACGCGAGGCAGCTGGAGCTCGGGGTGATAAAGAAGTCCGCCTTGGCCTTGGCGAAGAACCCCATTTTCCATGAGCGCAGCAAGCACATCCGGTAAGGTATCACTTCATCGGTGCACCGATGAAGGGAGTGTCCGACCAACTACATCAACACCCAAGACCGGCTCGCCGACTTCCGACCAAGTCTCTTGGGCGGATCAAGTTCCGTGAGTTTCGCGCCAGATCGGATGGCTCAGATTCTCACAAGGAGACACACAAGACTTAGGGAGATTGATGGATAAGTCTCTCGTGTCGGCTTTTTGTGTGTCGGCTTCTTTTTGCTTTGCTTTTGCTTTAGCATCTTAGACTAGCTTTTGCTTTTGCTTTAGCATCTTAGACTAGCTTTGACTAGCATCTAGGACAACATCTTTGCTTTAGCATCTTAGAGGACATAGAGGACTGAGCATCTAGGACAGAGCATCTTAGACTAGCATCTGGCATATGCTTGGCATATGCTTGCTGTTGACAGCCTATAAATATGTATCCCCAACCCCTTAGGTTGGTATGGCATTGTGAAGAGAAATATACAAGAGAAAATTGCCCCATCTCCAAGTGTCATCCTCTCCATGAGAGTAAGGATCTTGCTATCACCAATAGTAAGAGTCCAGCGACTAACAGGAACAGCCTACGACCACTACCAGGTGGTCTACGACCACATCTAGATGGTCTACGACCACCACCAGTTGGCCTACGACCACGTCTAGATGGTCTACGATCATGTTTAGGAGGCCAGCGACTACATCCAGAAGGGTTACGACCACGTCTAGGTAGTCTACAACCACGTTCAGGAGGCCTGCAACCACATTTAGAAGGGTTATGATCACGATCAAGTTAGCGTCCAGGTCTTTGACCAGGTCCACGACCAGGTGGTCCAAAACCAATATGGTAAGTGAAGAAGATGGAAAGATCGGAAGCTAGAGATGGGCCAGGAACAGAAGATCATACGGTTTTGTAGATCAGATACATACAGATTAGTTCTATACCAATTCAAATCAGTTTATTAGGAAAGTAAGAGTCCGTTTTGGATGTTTATTTTGTTTCTTAGGGATAGAGTCCAGGTAGATCACGTTTCTTAGTTTGTTTCGGCCTCAAGCCGTGCGTGTGTGTGTTTGGCCGCACCCTTAGGTGCCAATATAATGCTAGGGCATAGCCCATTGTAAAGGTGGACAAGTTATGAGTTAAGGAATAGATACCAGAAAATCACTATGGTTTTGGTGGCACGTTTGACGTGGTTTTGAGATTTTCGAGAGGAATTACTCTTTGGTGTGTTGAATCCAATCGAGGTGTTGGATTTTTACCGCCGAACTTCGCTGTTCTACCCTTTGTTCACGTCTTTGCGGTGTATGGGAGAAGGTGTATCAAGGAGGTCTTGTTGTTCTTGTGCTGCGCAAAGGCTAGGAGGCTACTATTAAGGTGTATCGTGAAAGATCAGGCCAAACAACGAGATCCCACTAGCTTACTAGTTGGATCCTTATTAGGGAACAAAGGAGGAAATGAGAAGAGTACGAGCAGTCTTAATGATGTGATGGTGCTTGCGCTCAGCAACACCATTATGAGCATAAGCATCAGGACACGAGAGCTGAGGAAGAGTACTTTTAGAAGAAAGGAACTGAAGAAAGGCTGATGAAAGATACTCTCCCTCAGAGTTAGAACAAAAAACACGGATGGTAGAAGAGAATTGAGTATGAACCATCTGAGCAAAAAATTGATAGATAGAAATCAACTGCGAACGGTGTTTCATGAAGTAGATCCAAGTGTATCGAGTATGGTCATCAATGAAGATGATATAGTAACTGTGACCACCCTTCGAAGCAAAAGGAGAGGAACCCCAAACATCCAAATAGACCAAATCAAAGGGACGATCAGAGCAAGAAATGCTAGAAGGATATGGGAGTTGTACTTGTTTACCAAGTCTACAACCCTTACACTGAAAATTTGTGTCAACAGAAACAAGACCAAGAACATCTTGATGAATCAAGATAAAGAGGCGTGAGCCACACAAGTGCCCTAAGCGATGATGCCATTGAGGAAAAGATTTGCAAATGAAGTAGATACTGAAGGACAAGGGTAGATGAA